>OZ030027.1:36625305-36660305 GCA_964023405.1 Apodemus agrarius | reverse complement strand
TTCTTCTGGTAGAGGGGAGCGAAAGGCCGTGCTGTAACTGGGCAGGACCTCCGCCTGGTCTCCCCAGGTGACCCTGGAGTGACAGGATGCGTGGCTGAGAGCGCAGAAGCTAGGCGGGCTCCTCCTCTCTCGCCATCTCCAGAGAGCTCCAGGCAAGACAAGGAAAGCGCTGGAGGTGCTGGTTCCCAGGACCCATGAGCAGGAGGACCTTCTAGAGACGTCTGTTGCCAAGCCACAGGGAGACTCCGCGATTCTGAGTCCTGGACCTAAGGGATAGCAGGGGGAGCACAGTGGCTGGCCCTAGCGATAACAGTGGTTAATACTCGTGTGGTGTTTGCTATATTCGGGAACTATAATTAAAGCTTTGTCACATACAGCCTCACGACGTGTACGACATCATCATCATCATCATCATCGTCATCGTCATCATCATCATCACCGTCATCATCGTCGTCATCATCATCACCACGAGGAGAGGGAAACGTCAAAGAACATCCTTCCGGAGTCACACAGCTGAGAGCCAAACCAGGACATAACGACTGAGTCCCCGTCCCACGCCCAATAAACGTTGTGGCTCAGATCCAAGGCCATGTCTGTCCTTCAGAGTGGCCCATTCTCCATCAGTTAGATAAACTGGAAGTCCTTGTATTTGCCCAGCTAAGGGCAAGAGGGGACTGGAGACCCCGGGTACCACATGTCTGTCTAGCTGCTCTTACGGCTAACACGCTCCGCAATGCGACAGCGGGCTAATATGCCGCCACACCCCTTACCAGGCACAGCATCATAGATCAGAGGGCAGTCAGGACGCGGATCTCGAGGCTCGGGATGCGGGTGGGGAGGTGTCCTGCGTAAGAGCAGATTGCCATACAAATTTGCTGACCTGAGTTCAATCCTCAGTTCAACCCTATAGGTGTGAGGTGAGAACTCACTTCGGAGAGTTGTCTCCAACCTCCACACGTGTGCCGCGTTAGCGCCGCCGACCATGTAATGATAAACAAATGCTAACATGTTAAATAATAATGATGATGAAATAAGTATTCTCAGAGGCCCCGCAACTTCTCGCCCTCGGCTCCGGCTCCAGATCTGCACTGTTGGCCCTCCTCTGCGCGTCTGTACGGACAGCGGTCCATACTGAGAGTGCCCTGTATCCCTGGCGTCCCTCCTCAGGCCCCGTGGGCTTCTGGGAGCCTGGTCTTAAAGATCTGGGCGTGAGCCGGGGCGGTGGTGGCGCACGCCTTTAATCCCAGCACTTGGGAGGCAGAGACAGGTGGATTTCTGAGTTCGAGGCCAGCCTGGTCTACAGAGTGAGTTCCAGGACAGCCAGGACCACACAGAGAAACCCTGTCTCGAAAAACAAACAAACAAACAAGATCTGGGCGTGAAGAAGCCAGAGGCTGGACTCGAAGCTCAGGCTCTCTCCTGCCTGTGCTACCCTAGGCAGGAAGTGCCCAGCCTTTGCTGCCTTCCTCAGAGGTCCTTCTAGGAGGGACCAAGGCCTTGCGGAGCCACACCCCTCCCTGCTCGGCGACTCTGTTTCCTCAGATGATGGAAGGCCGGCAAGGCTTCTTTCCCCCTTCTGTGCGTTAGCCCCCAGAACGCTCAGAACTAAATGGAATCTTGACTCACACAGGCTTTTACCCTTTCTCCGCTTCCTCCTCCTCCTGTGCCAGTTTTTTTTTTTTCCATTTTCTCGGCCCATTTTAGCAGCTTCACTGTGCACACGTCTTTTATTGGAAGCTGCCTCTGGTCTTTTTAGAAGCCGACAGGGTATAAATTATAAATAAAAATAACGGCTGCTGAAATCCTCCCGTCGCCGCTTTCTTATTTCGGGAGGTATCTGAAATCCTGACTTGGCATTGGAGATAAATTCAACACAAAACATCTTGGGCACCAACGTATTTTTAAGTTTTCGTTTCTATAAAAGATCTCGGCTCGCTGCGAGCCCAGGCACCTAACTTCTCCAAGCAGCCAGTAAACAGGGGCACTAGGCAGAGCCTTCTGCAAGGGCACGCCTCTTCCTTAAGCAAGTGCTGTTTAAAATCCCAGGATTAGACAAAGGATTAATTTCACCTGAGCTGGGGAAATTAGCATATGAAAAACATCTCTGTCTTGGTCTTGGACTGTCATTATTTTTTTTTTGACGTATTATCCTGTGAGGTTAGGTATTTTACTATTTCCCATGAAACCGCACATACTCACCTGTGCTTGGGGACACACACCTGCCTCCCTCCAATCGGGTATGGCTCCTTGTAGCCTACTCTGGAGTCCTGCTTACAGCCCTGACCACAATCCAGAAGGCAAGCTCAGCTTGTTCATAAAGGTTGTTCATAAAGTTTCTTTTTAATTTTTAAAATTTTTTTAAAATTATGCACATATGCATGGGTCTGAGTGTGGATCTGTGTACAAGAGTGCAGTGCCCTCAGAGGACGTCAGAGCCACTAGAACTGGCGTTACACGTGGACGGAATTCCGGTCCTCTTCAAGAGCAAGCTCTTAACTGCTGCACCATCTCTCCAGCTCCACCAACTCGAAGGTTTTGGTGCCTGTGTCTCAACTCCTTCTCTGAATCCAACTGGTCCCTGATCCTGGCCAGGTGGCCTGCGTTACCATCTCGAGCATCTCTGGAGCTTGCTGGTTCATTCACTCCTCTGCCGTGACCTTAGTTATCTGTTGTGGTGGTTTGAATACGCTTGGCCCAGGGAGTGGTGCTGCTGGGAGGGTGTGACCTTGCTGGAGGAAGTATACCACGGTGGGCGTGGGCTTTGCGAGAGCATCTTCCTCGCTGCCTGGAAGCCAAGTCTTCTCCCTTTTGCCTTCAGAACAAGATGTAGAACTCTCAGCTCCTCCTGCACCGTGCCTGCCTGGACGCTGCCATGCATGCAGCAAATCTCTTGCTTTGTGGAGCAGAATCACCCGTGTAAGTTTACGAAAAGGCGTTCACACTCTTTCCTTGCAAGGTACAACCTACTTTGAATTTCTACGTATGCCTAATCCTTTATTAAAATGTCAAGCAGTCTTCAGAAAAATAAGGAGGCTTGTTCCCATGCGGAATGCTGTAGACTGTCTGGATGGCAAAAGGCATTTATTTATGTTCTTGTCTCTACGTGTGAGCAGCTCGTATGATATCATCGGGAAGCTAGCCGCATCCCATCCACAGCATAGAGCAGAGACACACGGATGGGTCCTGGCCTGTGGGTGCTCCTTAGCTAGCCCACTCTACTCTTAAACAGTCCAAGAGGCCCAGCCCATGTATCTGTTAGGTCTCAGGCAGTGCCCACATCCAGATAAAAGAGAACCGGCTTGCCAACTTGGGCCGCTAGCTCCCAAGCCCTTGCATTCTAACTTCTTGGATGATGATAATGGACTGACCCTCTGAACCTGTAAGCCAGCTCCAATTAAGTCCCTTATAAGACTTGCCTTGGCCATGATGTCTGTTCACAGCAATGGAAACCCTAGCTAAGACACCTACCATGATGATACCCTCTCTCATCTCGGGCCATCCTTCAAACCGAGCTTACCTGGGCTCCTCTGAGAGGATCTGATTTTCTTCCTTTAAACCACAGGCATGAAACACCAGCTACCTAGCGAGGCACCAAGTTCTAAGTGTGGGTCACAGTTTAAACAGATCTCTCTACCTCAGCATCTCAGTTGCTGAGATTAGCAGGCACATGTCACCACGTGATAAATGGCGCGCTCTCTCTCTCTCTCTTTAATGACAGCCTGGAAAATGGATTTGCAAAACAATAGCCACAGTCTTAGCTGTGGGCACGTCTGTGGAGGATGGTCTAGACTGCTTATAGATGAAGAAAGACCCAGCCCATTGTGAACAGCTCGGTTAGGTCTCGAGCGGTCCGTATATCCAGTTCTGAGCTCGTTTCTGGATATTCGCACAGCCTGAGACCTAGCATTCCAGCCTTTTGTTCAGGATAAGGGATGATGTAATCTCTCCTGCAGCTGCCTAGCTGGTGAGAGCCACCCCGGTGGTCCAGAAAGCTAGAATGCAAGGGCTTGGGAGCTAGCGGCCCAAGCTGGCAAGCCGGTTCTCTTTTATCTGGATGTGGGCACTGCCTGAGACCTAACAGATACATGGGCTGGGCCTCTTGGACTGTTTAAGAGTAGAGTGGGCTAGCTAAGGAGCACCCACAGGCCAGGACCCACCCGTGTGTCTCTGCTCTATGCTGTGGATGGGATGCGGCTAGCTTCCTGAGTTCCCGCCTTCCCTTTCCTCCATGGTAGTCTTTAACCTGTAACCGAAAGCCAAACAAACCCTTCCTGAACTGCGCCGCTTTGGGTGGCGATATTTTATCACAGCAACAGAAACGAAACTAGAAAGCTAGGGGAAAAAATGAACATCTTTATTAATTTGTGAACTTAAATAGTATTTTTGCCTACAGCCACCTAGAGATCTAATTAAACTCCACGTTCTAAACCCCTACTACAGGGAAACAGAAGTGGCTGCATTTTTCGTGCTGGGTCCCCACCTCAGGTATTGCCTGCCCATGGGCCACTCAGGCTTCCTGGCCATGGAGACCCTCAGCGTTGGTCCGCCCACAGTCCCCATCAGTACCTCCCGTGCTCATGCTGGGCGTATGAGGTGAGACTTTGAAAGTCGTTGTAAAGTCCCACCCCTCCTTCTTGTAACCTATTTTAGAAACAGGGGCATTTTAGATATAATCAAATTCTGATGGCCGGGCAGTGGTGGTACACGCCTGTAATCCCAGCACTTGGGAGGCAGAGGCAGGTGGATTTCTGAGTTCGAGGCCAGCCTGGTCTACGGAGTGAGTTCCAGGACAGCCAGGGCTATACAGAGAAACCCTGTCTCAAAAACAAACAAACAAACAAACAAACAAACCTGGTGAAGTTATATTTGATTATTGCAACAACTACTGTACTGACAAACTGAGAAGCATTGATCCGTCCGGGGGGGGGGGGGCGACAATGCTGCATGAAGACAGGTAAGACGCCTGCGGTGAAGGATCTTCTAGTGACTCTCCCTGGAGCCTTCAAAGTTCGCTAAGAACACCTTGACTTTGGATTTGCATCCACTAGAAATAATTCATTTCTGAAAACAGCACGATCTCTAAGCCTCTCAGTTTGTAGCACTTTAGCGAAGCCGCCGCCGAAGAGCATGCCTGCTCCCCTGCACCAACGCAGGGTGCTTGGCACACCGGCTGGGTTTGTTGAGCCGGTCTCTCACAGACCCACTGGGGCCTCGGGACAGGCAGTCACCCTGTCCCGCTCCTCGGAGGCCCCACGGGGACATTCCGAGTGAGCAACGCCTATCCCTCTCAGGTGTGTCCCCCTTTTACGTGGCGCCCAGGTTTCTTCCTGGGTTTTCAAGGGCACAGCGCGGACTTCCTGATACAGCGGCAAGCGCCAAGTGCCATTCAGGCTTTCTGCCAGCAGAGGGCGGCCGAGCTGCGGGCCGGCGGCTGCTGCTATGAAACAGTACATGGGGCCAGGACACCAGCACGTGAAGACCAACAAGGGATGCTGTCCCAGTCCCGAGGCCAGGGACTCTGGCTATGCTCTGCTCCTTCCGTGAACCCTGTGTGGATGTCTGCTCTTTCCCAAGTAGGGGGTCTTCCCGGTCCCTGGACACTATAATTTGCTTTTCCATCAAAGGGCACCGAAGGGACACGTGGGAGTCCCGAAATGAGCTCTTGTGGAGCAGCTTATATGGCAAAGGTGCTTGCCGCCAAGCCTGGTCCTCCCTCGGTTCGATCCCTGGAATCCATACAGAACCCCTGGAACAGAATCTTGCGAGTTCTCTGACCTGCTCACTTGAGACGTGTGGGTGCATATGCAGAAACACAAACACACAACCACACGCCACACACAATAATGCAGTTAACAAAAAAAGAGCTGTCCACTCTGAAAGGAAAGGGTGTCGGGAGAGGGCTCGCTGGCCGGGGACTGTCCCTGTGCATGTCTGGAAGCTCCCTGGGCACCTGTCACCCCCAGTCATCAGAGTTGAGGGCTTGTCCCAAGTGCAACACTTTTTTTTTTTTTTTTTTTTTTTTTTTTAGAGGAAGATCCCATTCCTATTCCTGCAGCTCCAGGGTGTCTCTTTCTGGTGTGAATTTAAATCTGAAAAGATGTACGATGACTCTGTATTGACACGCAGAGAACCCCACGCCTCCTTCCCCTCAGGCTGTGAGTTGTGGAGGGGTGGGAGGGTGACTGCTTCCCCCAGACAACATTTGGTGACTCCTAGCTGGAGACATTTTAGTTGTCACGACTGGGGAATGCTAAGGCTCCCGGTGGGTAGGACAGAACCCACTCCCCAAAGAGAACTGGCCACTCCAAATGTTGACGGTCTCAGATTGAGAGAGATTACTCCAGGTGGTCCTAGACACTCGGGCCCCAGAGGCCCTAAACCTTGATCTAATTCCGTATTGCCAAGTAACAATGGTCTGGACCCAGAACGCCTAGGCCTTGTCCCTTGGCCCAGGACATAAAGAATCAGTGATGAAGGCAGGCAAAAGGTTTCAAGGCAGGTGTGCCAGGCAGTGTGTGGGTGTCGGGGTGTCGGGGTGACGGTCACTGGGGTCGGTTCCCTCTTTCATCCTCTTTATTGTGCATGGATTCAGGCCAGCTCCTAAGGGGCTGGAGGAAGGCGTGCTTCACCCCAGGAGTCTTTTCTTCCGAGGTGCTCTGCTCAGCACAGCTGATGAGCCTTCCTGACCTCGGAAGGCACTTTCAGAGCGCAAAGGAGTCTTGGGTGTTTGTTTTGCAACTGTCTTCTTTCCCAGGTAGGAGTCCAGACTGAGGCCTCGCACCGACTCAATGCCTCAGTTTCTTCGTTAGTAAATTACAAATAATAACATCTGCCGTCAGCCTGGGGCGCTTTCACACACATTATCCGCAGCTCCCAACACCCTGGGAAGAGATCAGCTCGCCCACTTGGAGGCATCTGGGCTCTGAAGTCAGGTAGGCACCTTTCCCCAAGCTGCAGGACCAGCAGAGCAGGTTCTGGGGAAGGAAGGCAATACAACTCGGACTCCCTCACGCCGCGAGCAGGCAGCTCCACTAGGTCCTGGATCTGTTGCCATTTTGAATCACTTATAACCCCCTGCAAAGCCAAGGTGCCTTAAAACTCTAATACTTCTTGCATCTGAGAGGCTCAAAGACTACCATGAAGGGTCTTTCTACTTCAGAATCTGAGAATCTCGGTCCCGAGGACATGTCTCTCAACCCTTCACACATCGTGCAAGGCTCAGGACCCGTCTGCTTCCAGGAAATGTTCACAGGGGCAGCATGAGGCCCAGTTAGAGTGATTGCCAACCACACCCAAGGCCTTGGGGTTCAGTCTCTAGCCACAGCCCCAAACTGATGCAGCCTGGAATAGTGATACTCAGGAGGTAGATACAGGAGAGGCAGGAGTTCAAGGTCGTCTTCAGCTTTGTCTACATGAGATGGGGGGGGGGGAAGGGATCGCTCGAAAGTGAAGAGCAGGGGCAGGTTGTCAGAAAAGGTTGGTGGGAAATGGTGTACGGCTGTAATTCTGCCGCTCCAGAACCTTGAGTGTGGAGGCAGCCTGGACTAGTAAGACCCCATTCTCTTTCCGGTGCTGTGATAAAATATCACGACCCCAAACAACTTAGAGAAAAAGAGCTTACTATAGGCTTGTGTTTCTAGGGGGATAAATGCTCATTCCGGTAGGAGGGAGGCATGGCCCAGACTGGCAGTGCAATAGAGACGACAGAAACCCGAGAAACCATGTAATAACATCAAACATGAAGGAGAGAGAGAGAGAGAGAGAGAGAGAGAGAGAGAGAGAGAGAGAGAGAGAGAGAGAGATCTTGGAACAGGTTCCTGATAACTCATATTTTTGTGTTTAAAACCATAAAGGCTAGCTTCACACAACTTCCTTCCCTGGCTTTTGAGGTTCCCTAATTTGGTCTGTCTTCAGGGTCACTGTCCTGCCTCAGTCTGCTTGTCAAGGTCTGGCCTCTGTAGTCCAACTGTTGTGGAAATGCTTCAGCCCTGGCCTGGTCATGAGTGATTTTACCTTACAGCTTCTGCATATTTTCTTCAAAAGTGATGTCTAGGCCAGTTCTATGCTAATACTTATTTTCTCACTTAGCTAAATGATTTTCGCATGGTCCTATATTTCTATTTTATTATTATTATAAGCCCGCTCCCAGTGATGTAACTTCCTTCAACCAGGCTGCGACACCTTCCCAAACAGCGCCACCTACTGGGGGCCCCCTTTCTTTCCCCAAGACAAGATGGCCTCACACCCTGGGCTCCACTGTCACGTAGCTGGCATCGCAGGTGTGTGCTCTGTGTCTGACCACGCCTCCCACTGCTTTGACAAGGGTTTTTACGTGGAAAGGGGTTGACCCATTCTGTGTGAGTGGCTCTGAGGGTGTCTGCCCGAATGTGCATGTGGGCTCCAGATACCACCCTCACTCCCAAGGACCATCCAGAGCCATACCATGGGTCAGCAGAAGCGTGAGCTATCCCGTGCAACCCTGCTGAGTCAGAGGCCTGGGGTCGGTCCAGTAAGACCCCTCAAATACTGTGCAGCAAAGTGTGAGACCCACTTACCTCTGGCACAAACCAGGCCTCACCACATGCTTGTTCCTTGTCGTGAGGTAAGGGAACGTGTGCTTCTGTGTGGACAGACACATACAGGAGTGGCCTTGTAGACATTTCACATCACGTTTCTATCTTAGAAAACAATGGTGTGTATATGTGTGTGTGCACACAAGTGAGCATGTGTGTGCATGTGTGTGTGCATGTGTGTGAATGTATATATGCATGTGTGTCTGTGTGTGTGCATGTATGTGTGTCTGTGTATGTTCATGTTTGTGTGCATGTGTGTGTGCATGTTTGTACATGTATGTTTCTCTGTGTGTGTGCACATGCATGTATGTGCGTGCGTGCGTGCGTGCGTGCGTGTGTGTGTGTGTGTGTGTGTGTGTGTGTAGATGTATACTTTCTAACTCTGAGCTTACTTTGGAGAGTCCCCTCAGTGTATGGCTTTTATTCCCAAGGATATTCTGTCACGAGCAAAGTAACACTGAATCCCACTATTTCATACTAAAGTAATATGAAGAGAGAGGAAAAAAAGGAGCAGCTGAAGAAAGAAGAAAGCACAGAAATAAAGCTGAGATGGACAAGAAATGATGATGGGGGAAGGGGAGACGAAGGCAGCAGGACCGGGACCAGTGGTGGCAGGCTGGTGATGGTGGTGGTGGGCGTGGCATTGGTGGAGAGGGTGAAGGCATTAGTGGTGATGCTGACAGTGCTGATAACAGTGGGAGGGGGAGTGGTGGTGATGAGGTTTGGCTCATGATGGTCTTGGCACGTAGTCTAGATATGGCGGTACTGATGGTACTGTTGCTGGGTGACGGTGCTTGATAGAGTTTTAACAGTCAATGTTCCACAGATGCTCACGTGTTGAAGTAAAGGTTCCCAGCTAGTGGGGTTATCTAGGGGAGCTTCTAGAGACGTTATGGGGAGGCCTTAGCTGGAGGAAGCAGATTACTAAGGGGAAGTTCTTGAGACTATTTACTCTCTGGCCATCCCTGTCTTGTCTTCCTCTCTGTACTTCCAGTCTGCCACCAAGTGGTCATTTCCCACCCCCACCCCCACCCCCACCCCACCCCCACCCCCGGGAAGCGAGCAGCCTGTCACACATTCCTGTGACCATGGGGCTACTCGGCCATGACCGGCTGTGAGCCTTTCTTCCTTTAAGTGGTCCATGTTCCACATTCGTCCCAGCAACTGTAAAAGCAACTGATCGGCTGTTGGCGTGGGCGACGGAACAGGAAGATGGTGGTGGTGTGGTGGTGGTGCTGGTGCTATCAGCTGGGGAGGCTTGGGCAGCAATGGTCTGGTGATATTTAAGTGTTCCTGGTGTTGGTGGTGGTAGTGACGCCTACAGTGATGGTATTGTTAGGATGAGGAGAGTGTGGGTGGTCATGGGGGCAGTGGCGACGGTATTTTTCATGCCAACGATATTATTGTTCAGGATGGTATGGGTGGTGATAGTGATGATGATAATGATGGAGGTGTTGGTGGTGATGATGGAGGTGTTGGTGGTGATGTTGATAATGATGTATTATTATTGGTTGTGGTGGTAGTAGTGATGGGTGCAACAGTGTGTTGGTGTTAGTAGTCATGGTGTGGTGGTGATGGTTGTGACTGCCAGTGATGGTGTTGGTGGTCTTGGTCGTAGGAGGAATGAGTAGGAGGAATGATGTCCAGGCTGCATCCGTATCAGACTCTCAGATCATGTCTCTTCTTTTCCCATTTTCTCCCCAAAAGGTCTGTGCTGCTGGCATACGTGGTGGATGTGGGTGAGTACGTATCCAGACATTTTTCTCTTTAACATCTCTGAAATTTACAAAACTCCCAACGTCTTACAAGAAAAATAGGGTTAAACCATTTGGATCTTCTGTTTTCAAAAATAAATAAATAAAGGAACCAGCCAACTGTAGTTATAGGCAATTAATGTGATTCTGGGAGGGCTCTGGGGCGAGATAATGGAAAAGCTGATTAGAACTGAGCCAGGGGTAATTAGGGAGGTCGGAGCGGTCCCTGAGCTCTGAGGGAGAGAACTCTGACTCCGGCTGCTTCCAGGCGCTGGGGTCTCTCCGCAGCAACCTGGCGGCCAGAGGTGGGAGAGAGGCAGCCGGGGAAGGCCGAGTTCAGCCTTGTGTACAGGGAGGCAAGGTGAGGACGGAGGAGGACAGGAGTGGGCCTCTCTGTGGTCCCGCAGCTTCGGAAAGGAGACAGCTAAAAATAGACTCGGAGAAGGGCGAGGGAAATGAGGGCAGGAGGGAGGGGCCTGGGAAAACAGAAAACAAGACTTCTGGCCTAGAAAGGCACCATTGCCAGGCTAGGGACGGGAGCCAGGGAGGCCAGGGGTCCCTACCCCCACGTGGACACACGACACACACACACACACACACACACACACACACACACACACACACACACACACACACACACACACACACACACACACACACACACACACACCACACACACACACACACACACACACACACACACACACCCCTGCCCCCGGGGTCGCTCAGCAGCCCGCCTGGCTTGCATCCCTGCATTCTGAATTTACCTCCCCCTCTGGGTCCTGTTCTTTTTGCTTTCCTGAGTCTCTCTGATCTATTTTGAATGTTTGATGTTTGTTCTGCTCAGATGCTATTGCATATTCTTTCCCTACAGCAAGAAGCAGAGTGACCAGGCCAGTGAACACAGCAACAGCAGCGACAGCAGCAGCAGCAGCAGCTCCGAGCCCCCTCCAGGATCAAATCACCTGCAGCTGGAACTGAGCTAGAACAAATCTCAACCACCACAGAGAATCTGCACGCCCTGCCTAGGACCTGACCAACGTTCACAGAGCCTCAGTTGCTGCTCTGGCCTTATCTGCTCTCAGAGGGCTTCTGTCTTCCATGGCTTGATTTTCAGACAAGAGGAGCTCCTTTTGAACAGTTTAAGGAGCCCTGATCTTGGAAAAGGCTTCTGATAGGGAACAGCTCAACCCTTCTGAAGATCACCCCTTCTCTATAAACCTAGTTGTATCACATGGGTCTCATCAGTAATGCGATGTTTACTTTGTATCCGGGAGACTGCTGTAGGTTACAGGAATGCATCACAAAGCGACAGTAGTGCCAGTTCTGCAGCGAGGCTGCCTGTACAATCCCTGCTCTTCCTTCTCTTCCTCCCCTTAGCCCTGTCTTCTTCCTCCCGGCTGGAGGACCGACATATCCTTTCTGAAACCAAAGCTCTCCCCCCATCAGGGATGAAACGTGCCTCACAGGGTTACTGTGAATATTTAAACATTAAGGATTTACTGTGCTTGGTTTGTCTTGGCATGATGCAAACGATCACGATAATCGCTTTTATTATTATTATTTCCCATGGGCAGTAGTCAGCCATTGGCCTAATAGCCTGCTGGAGAAATGACACCATTAATGCCTTATCAGGGCTCAAAGCAGAGGCCAGCCGGAGCGACGAGCCTGCTAAGCAGGACCTGTACTGTACGGAACCCTGTGCACAGACTTCACGGCCCAGAAACCTGTCACCCAGTCTTAGAGAGCCCTGCCACCCCGGGGGACTTTGACATCCCTACCCACGAGTCTTGAACACAGAAGCAGGACAGGTTGGGCTCAGATGCCAGTCCGCAATCACCACCATGCAAGCCTCGGCTCAGGGGGGGCCAAGCGGAAACCACTGTGCCCAGGGTTTCCTTTTGCTGGCAAGGGTGGAGACAGTCAAACCTGGGTTCGGCTGATGAGAGGGGCTTGGGCCACAGAATGGGAGGTGTCGTGTCCTTGTCCTGTGTAGACTTTGTGCAGCGTCCTGTGTACCCTTTCCTGGTTGCATCTTTTTTTTTGGGGGGGGGGTGTTTGTTTTTTTTCGAGACAGGGTTTCTCTGTGTAGCTCCAGCTGTCCTGGAACTCACTCTGTAGACCAGGCTGGCCTCGAACTCAGAAATCCGCCTACCTCTGCCTCCCAAGTGCTGGGATTACAGGCGTGCGCCACCACCGCCCAGCTTCCTGGTTGCATCTTAATGAGCGTGTCACCTACTGAGGCAAGCACCTGGGAAGGCAAACGCCTATGTTATAGCAACTTCAAAACGCCCTCTCTTCTTCTCAACTAAAATGCTGTAATGAAGGCTGAGCATGCTCAGAGTTGCTCCCGTCGCCGTCCTTATGACGTGTCCGAGCACGCCCAGCTTCCCTTTTAACCTTTCAAACACGTGCGCTATGGCCTTGAACGAAGCAGGTCCCAAAGGTGAAATTTAAAAAAAAAAAATTACTAGTTATTTTTATCTATCCACCCCACTTCTTGCTCTGACTCCCCCCAGATCAATCCTTTCCACTACCCACCCCCTCCAAACTTCTTGACTCCCTGTCTCTCATATTCTTATTCATATTTTTATTCTGTCTTCCCCCCATGTTTCTGTCTGTCTGTCTCTCTCTCTCCCTCCCTTTGAGATAGCCCGGAACTCGCTATACAGACCAGGTTAGTCCTAGATTCACAGAGATCCTCCCGCTTCTGCCTTGCAAATGCTGGGCTAAAAGGCGAGTATCACCACGCCCCCCACTGAGCCCAGGAAGGCATCTTAAACGGAGCATGCTCGGTAGTGGGTTCCCTTACTGAGCATGCCCAGGGGCACTTAAAGTGCTTTCCTCTAGGAATCTGAGTAGCTTACTCCATTAAAGTCCCCGAGTGTCCTTCATAGTGCAGGGCAGTGCTGTGGAAATGCACCTACTGTCTCCCTCTCTGCACTGGGTAGCAGTAAATCTTTCTCCACTCCTCTCTCCACTCGTTTTTTTGTTTTTTTGTTTGGCTTTGTCCTCACCAAAAACCCCGCGGGCTCGCCACACACCGACTCACAGGTGCAGCGGAGACTGCAGGGGAGTTGGAAACCCAGTGTCCTGCGTGCTCTTTGGCACTGGTCCTGGAGGCTGTCCTTGACCTGTTCCCCCAGCAGGCTCCATGATTCCGTGTGCCACCTAAGACTGCCATTCCCTCTGCCCAAACGAGGCACGATGCGTTCTGCCACCCAGAACGAGAACACTGAGAGGCCCCGTTTACCAGAACTTTGCCCGCATCTCTTGTATCGGAATCCTATTACAGGCTTTGTTCGGCAGAGACGGAGCATCGAGGTGACATTGGCGCTCATCCTGATCCCAGAGCTGCTCCAGGGCCCTCTAGTTCAAAAACTGGCCAGGGTAGCTGCAGAGTAGAGGCGAAGCACAGGCTTTCCGACAGCATTGCATGCCCCAGAAGCTGACTCCGACAAGGGCACAGGCAACAGCAGGGAGATCTGAGGTACCCTCGGCTTCTGAGATATTCCTGGCCCCTGATGCAGACCTACTGTGTGGCTGCTGGACCAAGGCTGGATCTACTGCAGAGCTGAGCTGATGAATCACTATAGAGAGAAGCAGCAGATTACAGGGCTCTCTCTTCCTCTGAAGAGGTTTGCAAGCTCGAGGTGCCATCAGACAGGCCAGCAGGAGTGCGGAACTGCCACCTGTCTGCGGGAGCAGCGCCTGCCCAAGCAGATGCCCCTCTCTTCTCCCAAAGCCGGCTCCAGCATGTGGCCAACTCTAATGCTTGTCTGGAGACCCCTCACAGTCAGAGGCCATGTTGCCAGATGCTCCATCTGCCCCCAGAAGAAATCCGAAGACGGAATTGCAGCAGTCACTGTCCAAAACCAATATGTACAGAACAGCGCAGAGCAGCAGGTGTCGCGGCGCGAACGCTGCAGCCAAGCGTGTTGACTTTGGCAATGTCTTGTCGTGGAGAGAGGGTTTATTGAGGCTGGAAACTGGGGACAGATGACTCTGCGGGGCCGTCCTTGCCAGTGTCATCCGAAGTAGTGGGCGAAGGGCAAGTGCCGCTGGGAGACACGTTGTATCAGGGCACAGTGGAGCATCCTTGAACTGGGGAGATGGCGCAGTCAGTCAAGGGCTAGCCACACGAGAATGTGGACTGAGTTCAGATCCCAAGCACCCACATAAAATGACAGGGGTGCCAGTGGGTGGCTGTAATCCCCGCTTTAGACAGGCAAAGACAAGAAGATTCCTAGGGCTTCCTGGCCAGCCAGGCTAGCTGACAGCAAGCTCCAGGTTCAGTGAGAGACCCTGACTGGAAAATAAGGAGGTGAGAAAATGAGGCAGACACACGCTGGCGACCCCTGCCCTCTGCAGACACACACACACACACACACACACACACACACACGCACACGCACACGCACACACACACACACACACACGCACACACGCACACACACGCGTGCACACACACACACACGCGCATGCACGCACACACACACGCACACACGCACACACACACGCGCGCACACACGCACGCACGCACGCACCACACATGCTCTGCACTCCTGAGATCCGCAGCCAGCCTGAGTGTGTACTGTTCTTAGAGTAGAGGGAAGGATCCACAAATTTGGGGGGTCGTTTCCATTTTACACTATTTTTTTTCCTGTTCTCACCTTAGTCTGTTTTAATGTTTAAATCAATGATTTTACTGTTGGAGAATTTCGGACATGCTTACAACATATTTTGATTGTAGCCACCCCTGGTTTTCCATTTCTCTCAGATCTAGCCTTACTCTTGTCCCTCCCAATTCTGAATTCTCTTTCTCCTTTTTTTTTTTTTCCAATCCACTGACTTCAATTTCTACTGTGTGGGGAACCACCACCCATGGGAGTGTGCCAAATCTACCAGGAGTCACAGCCTGTGATGGTTTGTATATGATTGGCCCAGGAAGTGACCCTATTAAGAGGTGTGGCCTTGTTGGAGTAGGTGTGTCACTGAGGGTGACCCTTACCCTGGCTGCCTGGAAGTCAGTCTTTGACTAGCAGCCTTCGGATGAAGATGTAGGACTCTCAGCTCCTCCTGTACCATGCCTGCCTGGATGCTGCCATGTTTCTGCCTTGATGACAATGGACTGAACCTCTGAGCCTGTAAGCTAGCCCCAATTAAATGTTGTCTTTTATAAAACTTGCATTGGTCATGGTGTCTGTTCACAGCAGAGAAACCCTAACTAAGACACAGCCTTAAAGAAAATTGACCCTCTCTGACTCAGAAGTCAGTCAGAGCCGGGCGTGGTGGCGCACGCCTGTAATCCCAGCACTTGGGAGGCAGAGGCAGGCGGATTTCTGAGTTCGAGGCCAGCCTGGTATACAGAGTGAGTTCCAGGACAGCCAGGGCTATACAGAGAAACCCTGTCTCGAAGGAAAAAAAAAGAAGTCAGTCAGTTGTCAACAGCTCCTCAGCAAGGGAGAGGGGGCCATGAGCCCCGCCCCCTGGCATATTCCATGCTGGCATGTTATTGGCTTGACCTTGTGAAGGATCCACACAATACCAACAAGATGGGACACTTCCTGTGTAGTACACAACTTTGTTTCCCAATAAAACAATCTCGTGATGTACGCTCATTCTACCTTTTCAGACGCTGAGCATGGAACTCAGAGAATTCAAACGGTTGGCTCAATATAGATCGATTATGACTAAATTAAACACCATTTGTGATCCCGGCAGCTGCCTACTAACCTCCAGCCCGCCTTTCCTGTCTAGTGTCACCTCATCTTTGTGGCAACCTGGCTGGCACAAGGGGATGAATTACCATCCATCTTAGCTGTTTCTTCCAGCCAGTGCTTGGTATGGAAGATCATGTGACCCATTCTGGCCAAAGAGACGTTAGAGAACATGGGAGCGGGAGAGCTTATAAGAAATGGTTTCTTTCTGATAAGGTGGGGAAGGGGCATACTTCAGGGCAAATGCCCTGTCCCAAGTTCACTGCTCTTTCCTGCCTGTAGACGTGTTGTTCACATGTAAGCAAATATTTAAGTAAGCAAATAAGGTTGTCACAGACAACCCTCTTAGATGCTCGAGGTGACACAGACAAGGTCAACGGGCTGAGGATGAACATGGAAGTTTGGGGACACACCCAGGTCCAGAATAACACGGTGACAGACTTTAGGACCACCCACCTCCAGAGCGTTCTGTTGAATAAGGAGTAGATAAGCCATGGTAGAAGTGGCTGTTAAGTATTGCAAACACCTCCTATCCTGACTTCATGCCATGGTTAATCTCAACTGTCAACTTAGTCAGATCTAGAATCATCTAAGAGACACACCTCCGTGGGCTAGAGAGATGTCCTTTAGGTCAAAAACTGCTCATGCAGAGGAGGACCTAGGTTAGGTTCCCAGCATCCACTTCAGGTGGCTCATGGCCTCCTACAGCTCTGGTTGTGGAGGATCCAGCGCCCTCTTCTGGCCTCTGAGAGCAATGCGCTCATGTGCACAAACCTAAACGCACAATTAAAAATAAAAAGTTAAAATTTAAATTTAAAAGAACGTAAAACTTTTTTTTTTTTTTGGTTTTTCGAGACAGGGTTTCTCTGTGTAGCCCTGGCTGTCCTGGAACTCACTCTGTAGACCAGGCTGGCCTCGAACTCAGAAATCCGCCTGCCTCTGCCTCCCAAGTGCTGGGATTAAAGGCCACCACGCCCGGCCGTAAAACTTTTTTAAGAGAGAGAAGGAGCAGGAGAGGGAGAGGGAGAGACACAGACACATCTCTGGGCAGATCTGTGAGGACATTTCCAGGAAGGACCCACTGAGGGAGGAAGACCCACCCACATATAGAGTCAAGGGAGAGAAGGCTGCATGTTTGCCTGTCCTTGATCTCTGACAGTGAGTCTGTTAGCTGTGGCTGGTACCATTCTTTGCTGTCATTAGGACCCAACTTCTTTGCATTTCTAAGATAGAGTAAAGACCAGAAGCTCTTCCGGAATCTTCCAGGTCTTCAGCATTCAGCGAGGTACTTGTTGCAACACTCAGCCTTGTGGGCTGAAGAGCTGCTGGGTTCTCAGGCTCTCCAGTGTATAGACAGCTACTGTTAGACTACCCAGCCATACTGTGTGAGCTGATCTAATAACTTCCCTTCTGTTGGTTCTGCTCTTCTAGACAACACGGGCTAGCACACCCCAGATGTCTAACGTCAAGCCCGTGATCTGTCTCCTGCCACCTTCTGACACCTGCATGGGGACCCAGCTGTCACCAGCATCCACTGTCCTCCTGTCCTGTCCAAACACATAGTGCAGAAGAGCACAGACTCAGATGCCGCAAGGAAGCTGTCTTTTCTGGGAAGAGGAAGTCCTCTGCCCCTGCTGGCAGGGGTAGAACTCTGGCTCTGACCTGAGCTGTTCTGTGTGTCCATCTGGGGATGACAGGTCTTCAAAGCTTAAGCAGACCCAGAGATGTCATCCGATGCCACCCCTGTATTACAGATGAAGAAATCGAGGATCTGAGAGGTGACACGCTTTGTGTGAAGGCCCACATGTGACACTGGTCCTGGTGCTGGAATTCACCTCTCCCATTAGCTCCCAGCCCTGTGAGCACCTTCTCGGGGTATGGGTATGGGGAGGTGTTTGGGGGGGGGAGTTGCTATGGAAACTAGTCACTAAAGATCTTTAGTTGATTTGGGAAATAACCTCCCCAAAATAGTGGGGTTTACTTCCAGAGTGTGGGCAGGGAGTGGAAGAGGCAGGAACAAGGCTGAGACTTGGCTCCCATGTCCAAGGGCTGGAGCAGGTCTCCAGGGGCCTGCCGCACTTCCTCTGAACTGCATCTCTCTCCCAGCGACCATCTCCACAACCACAACTGCCTGAAATGTAAAAACAGCACTTACGTGGCTTGGAAGGTTCCTTTGTGTCAAGGCAAAAAAAAAAAAAAAAAAAATGCTCAGTTTACTGTTATCCAGTCAATGTTGCTGCCGCCATCAGATCTCCCAGGGCATAATCATCCGGATGAGGGCGGTTCAGTTTAGGACCGGCTGTCTTGCGCTGCTCCGCACGCCTGACGTGTCCCAGTGAGAGAGGATATTGGGGCCTAGTGAAACAGGAGGGGATGCGGTACTACATATCTCCAAACAGGAAATACACCAGGGGCAGGAGAGTGGGGGCTCTCTTCCCTTTAATGGTGCTGTAAGAATGTTTTGTCAGAGTTTGAATATTGTTTCAGTCATTTTGAAGGTGTTACACGTCCCTGGCCCCCTAGCTCTGAGCTTATCCACATGGCTGCTTTTAGCCAGGCAGCTCCTTGAGTTCACTTCAGAAGCATCTGGTTGCACTGGATTTGTGTGTGTGTGTGTGTGTGTGTGTGTGTGTGTGTGTGTGATTTGGGGATCAACGTGAGAAGTGTCTCCTCCGGACCCATGGCCAATCCACAGTAAGGACTGGGTGGGAACACTCCTAGAGGAGCATCACTCCAGCTGCCCCTGCACCTAGCAGGGAGCAGCTGAGCTTCTCACCCTAGCCCAGCCTGGAGAAGCCACTCTCAGCCACGAGTGGTCCATGACCCACCAAGGCAAGTTAGGGAAAGGCAGGTGCGAGGGTGGGACTTTCACCATCGCGCGAGTTGGTTTGTTACACCTTTGACGAAAGAAGTGTTTGGACTTGGTATGTTAGTTCCTGAGGATCTTGTGGCTAAAACACATTAGGAAGCCAGATCTAGGGGGTTGGGCTTATAGTTCAGGTGGTAGGGGATTTGCCTAGCATGCACAAAGCCCCGGGTTCAATCCCCAGGACCACAGAAAACCAGGATTACATACGTGCAGTCCAAGCAGTCAGAAGCTTATGGTCATCCTCAGCTACATAGTGAGTTCAAAGCAAGGGAGGGAATAAATGAGACACTGCTCAGAGTTGGAAGGCAAGAAAACCTGGTAGACTTGGTGATAAACCCCGATGGCAGTGGTGATACTAATGTCAGATACCATGCTGCTGGTGATGGTGGAGGTGGTGGTGATGGTGGTGCTGATGGTGGTGCTGGTGATGATGATGGTGATATGGTGATGATGGTGGAGGTGGTGGTGGTTATAATGGTGATCATGATGATGGCGTGACACTAGTGATGGTTGTAATGGTGATACTGGTAGTGATGATAGTGATTGTGATTGTTAGTGATGGTGGTGATGCTGCCATTTTTTTTTTTTTCAGCTCACTGGATCGACCCTAACTTCTCCAGGGCCGTATCTGACCTCTCATTCCTCTGGCCATGAAAGGAATACATTCTTTCTAGAAAAAAAAATCACGGCGCTACAGAAACCCTGAGATTTCTCTAATCTTCATCTCTGTCCAATTAGGCAGCAGCTGGCTCAGGCCTGCTCAGCCTTCTCTAATAATGTTTACCTGCTCTTGGCATTTTGGCTGATAAACACAAAAGATAACTTTTCGGGGAAAAATTAATGAGATTATCACGGAAAATAAATAATCATCAGCTAAGCATCACGCAGAGAGGTGTGGATTGGAGTCGCTGACAGGAGGGGTAGTAGCTCATCCTTCTGTTTCTGGAAGGAACCCGAGCTCAGCATGCTGGAGGAGACACGGGCTCGGGGCACAGAAAGAGGGCTGTAGATGCTTCCGGGGTGGCGCGGCGGTGGGTAATGCTGAGGTCTGAGGAGCTCCCTGCCTGGAGGAGATGACATGGGAGGGGCAAGGCGTGTCCTTGAGTCTCCCTGGTAGATGTTGACTTTGGCCAAAATGTCCAGTGTTCTTTGAGGACAACCAGGGGTCAGGGGGTCAAGTGGCTACTGGAGTGACAACAGTGAGCAAGACACTGTAACAGGTGTGAGTTAATGGCCCATCGTTCATAGGAACAAGGATTCTGAGGAAGGGGGCACCGGGTGTAGATTCGCAATGCAAACAAGGCCAGAAGGGAAATACAGAGACAGGAGCTATATGTGTGTGTGTGTGTGTGTGTGTGTGTGTGTGTGTGTGTGTGTGAGAGAGAGAGAGAGAGAGAGAGAGAGAGAGAGAGAGAGAGAGAGACCTGATAACGCAAGGGCCAAGCCACCAGAGCAGTGCTGGAAGAGATAGCAATTAGACTCTCCTTGAGGGACTCTGCTAGCTCACCTCCCAGGTCCCTCCAGCCTCCTCCAGCACAGTGAGGGAAACCTTCCTCAGCATGGAAGACGGTGGAAGGTGTGTCCAGGCCAGGTTCAGAAGCAGAACACTTGCTATGCATAGTCGAGATCTCTTACGGCCACGCCCACCTGCAAAAGAGACTGGAGCACTGAAGAAAAGAGAAGGGCTGTCGGCCGCTGGCTTCTGCTACCCTGCGAGGGCTGGAGAGGGTCCCCGAGACAAGGATGCCCAACCCGAGAAGAGTTAGACCCAAAATACGCGCTGGAATCCTCCTAGTCTCTGTGATACAGAGGTCCCCTTCATTTTGCGGAGGAACTAGAAGCCTTGCCTGGGAAACCTAGAAAGAAAGGAGGCCACGGCTCGCCTGCACGGTCTGGCGTTAGAGCCGGCGGCCCTACCTCCTGGGTGACTCCCCTCAGGCCTGGGCACACCGGGACAACTGGTCACCCAGCTTAGGTGACTTTGGCCTATACAGGTATGTCCGTGGTAAGGGTTAAGTAGAGCCCTCAGACATCCAGACACGAGTTTCAAGACCATTGATCTGTGTCCATGAATCAACAGCACACCTTACACAAGGTGTTATTTAAAAAAAAAAATACACCCAAAGCAAGAAACAAGGTGTTGTGTTGATTGACTGTTACGGTTTGAATGTGAACCGTCACCCACGGGCTCATGTTTGGACGTTTGGTCCTTGACTGGTCACTGGGTCTTTGGAGGACTTAGAACCTTCAGGAGGTGAGGCCTGGCTGGAGGAAGTGGGTCATTAGGATGCCCCTTTTCTACCCTTTCTCTGTGTCCTGTTCCACATAGATGTGAGATGAGGCGTCTCATGCCGCCAATACTTCCTCTCCATGATGGACTGTGTCCCTTAAAACCGAAAGCCTGTTTGTTGTCAGATTATTTATCCCTAGCAGTGAGAAAAGTACATAGGCTGATGAAAGTATTGTTCCGAGGGCTGCAGAGATGGCTCAGCGGTTAAGAGCACTGACTGCTCTTCCAGAGGTCCTGAGTTCAAATCCCAGCAACCACATGGGGGCTCACAACCACCTGTAATGAGATCGGACTCCCTCTTCTGGAGTGTCTGAAGACAGCTACAATGTACTTATATATAATAAATAAATAAATCTTAAAAAATAGGAAACATTGTTCCTAAGAGGGCACAGAAAATGAATCACATTTTCATGATCAAGATGGCGTTATAAAGCTGGGCATGGTGGCGCACGCCTGTAATCCCAGCACTTGGGAGGCAGAGGCAGGTGGATTTCTGAGTTTGAGGCCAGCCTGGTCTACAGAGTGAGTTCCAGGACAGCCAGGACTACACGGAGAAACCCTGTCTCAAAAAAACAAAAACAAACAAACAAACAAAAGATGGCATTATAAAGCACAACAAGAATAAAGAGAAGCAATTGTTTCCATGGAGGGTTTTTTTTTTGTTAACACTGAAAGGAAATGGTGCTATATAAGGGATGATAGACATATAGATGATAGACAGATGGATATAGATACATGTATGCTTGCTTAGTGGGGAAAAAACAGTGACAAAACCCCACATAATATATGATTCAATTTGTGTGAATTTGAATCTATAGGGACAAGAAGAGGATTAGGGGCTCCTCAGGGCTGGCGAGACAGAGGGGATAGTTAGGACGACATAGCTAAAGGTACAGGGTTTATTTCTGACTTTATAGCCCTAAAACAGATGGCGTTAATGGTTGCCCATATCTGTGAATCTACCCTGGGCGAGTCACATGGGGACTCCATGCCTGGCCATGCCCTTCCCCAGGAAGAGCCTGACCCTCACCCCAGGCATCTCCTCACTGGCCTGCCGTCCCCTGCACCGAATTCACCATCAGTTAGTGAAGACCTGCCCTGCCTAAAGCAGGATGGGCGTCAGGGGGAGGGGTGCCTCTGTTTCCCTCCAGTGCGTCAGGGGGAGGGGTGCCTCTTTCCCTCCTGTGTGAGCACAGTTCGGCAGTTTCTGGGAAAGACGGCAGGGCCTGGATGACAGCATCCAGAGGGAGAGATGCTGGAAAACAGGACTCTTAAGGTTTCCTTTAATCCGCCAGGTTTAAAGCTTCCGGTCACAGTCACAATATAAATGGGGGTGGGGGTGTGAGCCTGGAGGTTGTCGTCCAGGACAGGCACGGGTTCTGGCTGACTGGCATGGTGCCAGCCTTCCGGACACCCACTTTTCCACTCTCATGGCTCACAGTCCATCCCACAGTGGCCGCCTTAAAGTCGGCCACGGGTCACTGCTCCAGATTTACCTTGTCTCACAGATGTTTTTGTAGCAGGAAGGTGTTACAATGTCCTGAGATGTGGCCTTGAGAAGCTTGCTCTTCCCTCTCTGGAGGACAAGGTAACACTTTCCCAGAAGCCCCCTTCACAGGCCTACCCTGAGTCCCATTGGTCACAAGTGGGTCACATGCCTAGTCCTGGATCAACCTTGGGAGGACAGTGATTGGCTTAGGTCAGGCAAAAATGTATCCCATAGAAACCAAATTATGAGATTGGCAGGGAAAGGAAAAAAACAAGGGTCAGCATCCAGATGAGCTGTAACTAGTGTAGACATACCAAAGAAAGAAAAAAATTTTTTTGAGACAGGGTTTTGTTAAGTAGTAGCCCAGGCTAACCTCACTATGTAGCCCAGGCTAGCCTTCAAACTTAGGATCCCAGCCCTCAGCCTCTCAAGTCCTGAGTTATAGGTATATGCCACCAGATCTAGATCAGTAAAGACTTAGGTATCTGTGATCACAAACTGTACATCTGGCCAAGTTCCACTGTGGAGGCAGATGCTAGAGTCCCCAAAGTCCCAAGCGGGACTGAGGAACGCAAGGGTGAGCACCTTTCCTGTTCTCACTGCTCTGGCGTGGAAACTTTCCTTGGAACCTCCCCCCTCACGCCATCCTTTCCTAGGAGGTTCTTGGCATATGGAAAGCAATCTGAAAGTGATCTGTTTTGTATTGACATGGCTGCGTGGAGGCTCAAGTCAGGAGACCTTGCTCAAAGGATTAGTAACTTCCACATAACTGTCAAGGCCACGCCCCGGACCACGCCCCCAAAGGGCCCACCACATCTTGTGAATACAGTAAGACCGCCGTGATCCTTCTAAAGATTAAGTGGCTTTTTTCAATCATCTGCAACAAAACTTGGCGGAGGGGGTATTAGCATTCCACGAGAAGGGAGGAGGCAGGCGTACTTTTCTGCAAGACCCAGAGCCTCATCTCGACAGGATGCGCTTTACTCTCCTCGGGCCTCTCCCAGGCAAGCCCTCCAAGGGCAGAATTGATATGCAGCTCCAACAGCAGACAGCTGCTGCGGTCTCCCACAAACTGCCTGGGGCTTACATTTATTTTATTTGGGGGGTGGGGGTGGGGTGTCTGCATGATGGTTTAGTAACGGCCATTTTCGGGAAAACAACCAAGGCAATTTCAGGATTTGCTATCACAATGGGCACACTAAAAATAAAGTCAGCATAAATAGATTAAGAAATTGACAGAATAACAAGGCATAAAGAATTAGAATAAATGCGCAGGCTGCGAATGACGAGCGGAGCCCGGTGCGGGGAGGTGGGGGGCGACAGAAGGGAGGTGGGCTTATCTGCTGACTCTGAGCTTTCTCCGTGCTTCCTGGCTGTGGGGAGAGTTTATTTCTCAGGGACAGTCAGCACATAATCGAATTTCGCATTAGCAAGCGCTGAGGTTCTGCTGTGCCGTGGGAGCTGTCCTGTGGCATTCCAATTTCTGCCCCCGTGGCCGACCCCTCGTGAAAGACAGATTGGAAGCCTTCCGAACGAAGTTGGTTCCCGAGCCCGGGCAGGAGTTTGGGGAAGGATGGAGGGTGTGTGGGACAGAAGGGTGTGGGCTGGGAAAATGCTCGTGATTCAGTCCTGACATTTGGAAATGAAGAATCTCTTTGGTAAACTGGCAGAGCAGGAAAAAGAAAGGAAGGAAGGAAGGAAGGAAGGAAGGAAGGAAGGAAGAGAAAGAAAGAAAGAAAGAAAGAAAGAAAGAAAGAAAGAAAGAAAGACCCTACATGCTAGGAACTACTGTGTAGGTCAGAGTATGTCATGGTTATTTTGGAGATGTGGACCCATGCTGAATTCAGGGTGCCAAGCAGAACCCCTCAACAGGATCATCTCAGAGTCCTGGGCAGGGTTTGGCTTTCCTCTTTCTCCAGGGTGGGCAGAAAATGCCTCAAGCCTCCTAGGTCA
Organism: Apodemus agrarius; assembly: GCA_964023405.1. NCBI lineage: Eukaryota > Metazoa > Chordata > Mammalia > Rodentia > Muridae > Apodemus > Apodemus agrarius. The sequence continues at coordinate 36,635,657 of OZ030027.1, read as the reverse complement.
GTTGAGTATGGGATGCCGGGGAGAAGGAGGAAGGGGCCCTGGGAACCCCACCCCATGCCTCACCAGGCTAGGACTCTGGGTGGGAGCCTGGAGCACACGCCTTGCTTTTATGGGAATGTCTTACGGGACTTTCTAGAGAGTCATTTTCCAGCCAAGTTTCCTGGTTACTGGGTGCTAATTTTAAAAAGTGCTCTTATTATAAGTTTGGCAAACCTTGGTTGGAATGAGCAGGACAGGTGAGTTCTCTTCAGGGAGTCTGTCTTTACTGTGATAGGAGGCGTAACACGTCTGACAGAGGGAGGAAGGCAGGAGTATTTCCTAAAGAAACTTTCCATACTATATGTGCTTGTAGGGCGAGCCTTGGTGGAACTCGGTGCTACCCACATCTCCACCACAGCTCAACAAACAGCAGACAACGGATGAATAGTTTTTAGGTTGCACACAGAGGTTGAAACTGTCCTGGAGACTAACCATATGCACTTCAGCCTGCTGACCATCCTAAAAGCAGTGTTTCCTCTCTGAGAGGGGTGAACATTGAGCAAGGCCCTCTAGGTTTTTGTCTGGCCAAGACCAAAAAGAGGAAAGATGTTTTGTCAAGACTTTTCTAGCTCAATTCTCACTTGGTTATCTGCAGGGGTGTGTGGCTTAAACTGGGCAAAAATGGATATGAGTTGTTCTAAGTGGGGAAGAAGGGGGGACCCTAAAGCCAGACTAACCTTGCCCTGGTGACCCCCAAGTCATTTTCTCTGTCACTGTGTTAGGACTTGGGGGGTGAGGTGATCATCAGAAGTCAGTTTAAGTAAAATAACTGTGTTTAGCCATCTCCTTCAGGACTCTGTCACATCAGGTGCTTTGCTAAGTGCAGAGCTGGGAAGATACAAGGTGTCACTTCCCCCAAGTAGCTGCAGGGGACAAGGGTGGCACCCATGTGAGTTAGGGACAATCAACATCCTGGCCTTGTCATTTCACAAAGCAGAATGCTTTCAATACCCATGATGCTTCCTGGCTTGAGGAGAGTTCAGAGGAGGTCAGGGAAGCCGTGTGGAGAGAGGGAAGGGCGGCTCTGGGGACCAGCCTGGGCACGATGTCAAATCACCTCAGGCTCTGGAGCTCTGGTCTTTTGTTTCTGACATGGTATGAGGCCTTCTGGGCCCTTCTGCTCTCACCTACAGCAAAGTTCCACTCACCACACAGGGCTCGCCGATCCTCAGGGCTGGAGACCAGCCAGCATCCGAGACAGTGGGAATCCAAAAGTCAGCAAGGCTTCGCTTGTGGAGCACAAGAGTGAGACTGGACTGCTGATCATGCTGAGGAATCTCAGAGGGTAAAGGTTGGATCAGGAAATCAATTTCTCTCCCTGCCTCTCTCTCTGCAGGGGATCAGACGCCAATGAGTCACGAGCTCTGCCACCAAGGTGAATAATTTATTTTGATGCCCAGTTATACAATGAAGACTGAGGTGCCCACTGACTAGGATGGTCAGTTGATTTCCATCCATGGTGCAGAGCAGTTCCATGGGCAAAGGCTAATCTCTACAGTAAACAGTTCTGGGATAACTGGTATCCTATGAGAAGATGCCGCAGCCCAGCTGAATCCCACCTAAACACTTAAACTCTATATAAAATTTAACTAAAAGCAGATCATGGACCTTGGTGTGGATTCTAAAACTATTAAAATTCCACAAGAAAACACAGCAGGAAAAAAAAAATTTCAACTTTGGATTAAGGAATGCTTCCTTGATAGCAGCACCAGATGTGTGACCCATTGGAGAAAATCAAAGTGACAGGTTGCACTCGATCAAGAATCAGATTTCTGCCGGGCGGTGGTGGCGCACGCCTTTAATCCCAGCACTTGGGAGGCAGAGGCAGGCGGATTTCTGAGTTCGAGGCCAGCCTGGTTTACAGAGTGAGTTCCAGGACAGCCAGGGCTACACAGAGAAACCCTGTCTCGAAAAAAACCAAAAAAAAAAAAAAAAAAAATCAGATTTCTACTCTTGGGCCAGTGAGATGGTTTCCCAGGTAAAGGTGTTCACTACCAAGCGTAAAGACATGAGTTCAAACCTCAGGACCGGCACAGGGAAAGGAGCTAACTTCTGAACGGTGTCCTCTGACCTCCACAAGAGCACAGTCGCAAGTGGGCATCTCTATACACACACAATCAGACATTGAATACAAACTAAGTAAACACGATAAACTCAAAGGCAAGAGAGCTAAATCCCTGTTCCACTCCCTAATCACCGCTTTGGTCAACTTATGATGACCCACAGAAGGAGCCCGACATCAGTGAGGACGGCAAAGGGGTCGCATTTCTGCTCCTTCGATACACAGCTCACATCTTTCTATCCAGGGAGGCACTTGCTGCACACAGACTCACAGGAGTCTGGCTTTAAAAGCTGAGATGGGACCAGGGGCCAGACAGCTCAGCAGATGAAGGTATGTGCTTCAAAGTCTGGTGGCCCTAATCCAATCTTTGGAACCCACAGTCCCTCTGGTACCCATGGTAGAAGAAAATCAGCCTCTACAAGTTGCCCTCTGACCCCCACATGCATGCCCCCCCCCATCATAAGTAAATGTAGTGTTTTTTTTTTGTTTTTTTTTTTTTAATGAGAAGAATGTATCAGGGGCAGAGCCTGGGGTGAGGTTTGGCAGTGAATGATTTTCTGGGCACAATATATAAGGTAAACCAATTAAATATAAACTCTTGAGATATAATATGTGCAGGCTTGGGCAAGCAGATAATTAGGATGAGTGTTTAAGTCACAGAACCCTGTGAGGAATCAGGATTTGGTTCACGGGTCAGGGCTCCCACCATACTCTCTTCCAAAGGTTTTATAGGATGGTGTCATTCCATCTGTGTGGTGGCGTCAATTTTAGAGATGACCAAAGTGGTGTCCGGACAGGTGAGGTCACTTGCCTGTTGCACAGATAGGAAGTGGCAAAGCCGGGATTTGAACCCATTGCCTGATGTCTACATGTCTTCCCATTATGATCAATAAGCATACAAATGGCTTATTAGGGCAGGTGTGTGTCATATTTCTACCTTGAGTGTGTATACATATGTATACACACATAGATATATATGTGTGTGTGTGTATATATATATATATGTGTGTGTGTGTATATATATGTATATATGTATGTGTGTATATATATGTATACACACATATGTATATATATGTATGTGTATGTATATACACGTATATATATACACGTGTATATATATATATATATATATATACACGTGTATATATATACCCTATGTAACCCTTTCTATCTGTTAAGCTATATGGGCACATGGTTTGCCTTATAATACCAAGGAGCTAGCCTCTTCCTGGGGCTTTATTTTAAATGTGTTTATTTTATTTTCCATGTGCAGAGTGTTTTACCTATGCGTATGTATATGAACCATGTGTGCTCCATACCCACAGAAATGAGAACTCAGATTTCTGGAACTGAGTTGTGATGGCCGTGTGAGACACTATGTAAGCAACAGGTACATTTAACTGTGGGGACGCCCTCCAGCCCCTCCTCCCAGGTCTATAATAAATAATTGGCAGGAATTATAAGCAGAGGCAGGTAATTTCTCCCCCACCCCTTCAATTGCTTCTGGCTGCCCTCACTGACTTTAGTGAGAAACTTTGATCCCTAGGCCCCCAGACAAGAAGCCGCCCTAGTGTGGATGGGGGCCTGTGTGAACGGGGGCCTGTGTGGACGGAGGCCTGTGTGGACGGAGGCCTGTGTGAACGGGGGTCTGTGTGGACGGGGGCCTGTGTGGACGGGGGTCTGTGTGGACGAGGCCTGTGTGGATGAGGCCTGTGTGGACGAAGGCCTGTGTGGACAGAGGCCTTCGTGAACAGGGGTCTGTGTGGACGAGGCCTGTGTGGACGGAGGCCTGTGTGGACGAGGCCTGTGTGGATGAGGCCTGTGTGGACGAAGGCCTGTGTGGACAGAGGCCTGCATGAACAGGGGTCTGTGTGGACGAGGCCTGTGTGGACGGAGGCTGCCTGGAGAGCCCTCCAGATGGCTCCGCATAGAGATACTCATGAGCTTCTCTGGTCAGCTGTGAAAATGAGGCCGTGTTCAACAAACAGCATTGTTCAGAATGAGTGGCAGTCATTGCTTTTGGCAGGAAAAGAAGTCGACTTGGAACACGCGCGTGATTATTTTTAATTGGATGTGCCTCGTGGCTGTAACAAAAATCAATGTATATCTGATGCGGCTGCAGGTGCATTGGTGCATCTGGGCTCTGCAGCCTCAGAGCAATCCCTGGGCCTTTGGGACCAGGGCGTCAGGTGTCCCTGCCTCTCCTGTGGGTTAAGTGTTCAAAACCCTGTAGGAAATCCTTGGGGAGAGCTCTTGGGATATGGAGTCGAGTGGTTTCCACGGCGCTAGTGGGCATGCACAAGGCTGTGTGTGCCTCAAGGGAGTTCAGGCTGCAGGTGGGGGTGGGCAGAGGGGTGCTGGCACCTAGGGCCAGCCTCTGAAGCTCTGAAGGTTGGTGGAAAGTTCAGAGGTCTAACTGTGGCTCTGCCATTGTACTAAGTGTGACAGGGACAGTGGGCACTCAGGGAGTACAGGACTGGGTGGGACCTTGGGTGGCAGGGTACCTTCTGATGCTCACCAGAATATGACTGGAGGCCACTTGGGGGAGTCAGTGAAACCACCGAAGAGTGTAGCTTCCCAAATCTGTAAGCAAGTGTCTTTCCTCCCACAGACAGCTGACCAGGCAGGACCAGCTGGTGTGGGATTCCATGTAGTGTGTGCATATGTATGTGTATATGTGTATACACATGTGTATATCTATGTATATATGTGTGTATACACATGTGTATATGTATGTGTATATGCGTGTGTGTGTGCACGCATGTTCCCTATTTTCTCAAAGGAAAATAGTGACCATGTGTGTGTATGTGTATACACATGTGTATATGTATATATGTGCGTGTATATACATGTGTATGTATACATGTGTATATGTATATATATGTATGTGTGTGTATACACATGTGTATATGTATGTCTATGTGTGTGTGTGTGTGTGTGCATGTTCCCTATTTTATCATAGGAAAATAGTGGCCGTGTGTGTGTGTGTGTGTGTGTGTGTGTGTGTGTGTGAGTGTGTGCCTCTAAAATAAATGAGATAGTGTTCTCTGGAACATTGAAGAAATGATACGCTGAGGGGGGTAGCAGACAAATAATTGAATCCCTTCCCTGACCCTTCTGCAGCCTCTGTCTCTTGAACTTGGCCTAGAGGTTTCTTTGTGGTCTATTCTGTACAGCCTGGGAAGAGGGTTCTGGATACTCCCTGGGCTTCAAGAAGCAGCTAGAAGCCACGGGTTGGCCTGCACATGCCAGACTTCTTCCTCAGCTGTGGTGGGAATTGTTAGCTCGCACCCAAGAGCCTTGTGAGGGAGTGGCCACAATCCCAAGTGGCAGGTGCCTGTTGAGGAATTTGAGAATCTGCTTCCCCACCCTAGTGCAGTGTCCCAGGAGGGGAGGGGGGAATCTCCCTGGTGTAGGGACTGTCACTGTTGTTTCTTAGCACTGGGCCAAGCTGCCGGCTTCCCTGCTTGGCTGGAAAGATCTCCTTTTCAAACCCAGCAGCATCAATGGTGCTAGATACTTCACGGCAAACTTGCTTACAGCTTCTGATCTTTGACTTTGGTTGGGTGTTTAGCAATCCCAGAATCCAGGCACCCCACAGGCCCCCAGCGCATGGGTCCCTGGAGACTGACTTGTCATCAGCCCCGGGAGCTCTGGAAGCCTGGCAGCTTTTGCTACAAGGCCCTTGATTTTCACAGCTGCGAAAGCCATTTTTCTTTTCCAAGGCTCCACTTTTGTGTAAGAATTTATCATATTTTTCCCTCAGCCCAGAAAGTGAATTATATATCTTTATATGTATTTTGAAAACTTGAAGAAAATCCTTTAAGCTGTTTTGGACTTACCCAAGCGTGTAAAAAGGGTATTTTTTTCGCCCATAGTTGAGATGCCTAATATGTTTTCAAAAGGCCCAAATAATTTGAATTTGAAACTCTGAATTGGACTCTTTATGTAGCATCTTTAAAAGGTGCCATTTATAAAGGAAAATGTCATGAAATAAAGGATACGGGCAGTAAGTGAGCCTGTTGGTTACAGTAATAGCTGGAGACTCATAAATCTTACTTTCTATTCTTGGCTCAGGAAAGAGCTCGCACGTCACTGCTGCATTTGCCGTTGGCAGGGGCCGGGGAGATGGACTCAAGAACTTGGGCAGGGAGGAGACAGGATCGCCTTACACAGGCGAAATGGCGGAGTCCGCAGGCCGGGTAACAGAGCAAGCCTGTGCAAAGCCATGGGAGAGAGCGGCCACCCGAGGCTGGGAAGACAGTTCAGTGGGTAAACTGCTCGCTATGTACTCAGATGGGAGTTTGCTCTAGCTATATACTTTAGAGAGGGCCTGGCACAGGGTATGCCTCTGGAATCATGGTACTGGGGGAGTAGAAGCGACCACTGCAACCCGGGTACTGTACTGGCTAGCCAGCCTAGTGGGCAAATTCTAGGTGAAGTGAGAGACCCTGACTTAAAAACAAGTAAGCAAACAACAAAAGAAACCAAAAAGCAAAACAAAGGCCCATTAAAAAAAATTTAGGGTGGAGATCTGTTGAGAAAGACATTCGCCGTGGGCCCCAGGAGTCTCAACGCAGAAGGTCTCTGGCTAACTGAGGACCCAGGGCCTGGGTCCTGCTCTGAATTACTGGTTTGTGAGTTGAGCCCACTGACTAATCTCTTGTCTTTGAGCTTTTAATGCTCTATAAATCAATACTACAGACCATGGCTTGCAAACCACGGAAGTTAAATTCTCATAGACCTGGAGGCTGGGGACCTGAGTCCTGGAGGCTGGGGACCTGAGTCCTGGGTACCAGCCAGGTTGGCTTCCCCTCCGTTCCCATATGATCAGAAGGCTAGTTGAGTCTAATGGCAGCTCTTTGTTGTGGCACCAACTTCATGCCTAATCACACCCAGTACTAGTTACCATTGACTGTCACCTTGGCGGGATCTAGACTTACGCTAGTCAACCTTCTGAAGGTATCTGTGGTCAGCGGCTTCTCCCCTTGATGGACTGTAGCCTCAGTTGGGAGGTACAATGCCTCTAAGTTATGACTGTCATATACTTTGTCCTAACAAAGAGAAAAGTGACTGGCACACTCCCTGATAACCATCACTGTTACCTGCATCCCCTGTGGCAGTGCAGGCGGTCACGGTGGTAATGATCAAGGGGTATGTCCGTATTTTCAGACTGTGGTGAGATACCCACAATAAACGTCTTAAAGGGGAAGAGACTCTCGGAGGTTCCAGCCTGTGGCTAGTTGGTCCCATTGCTTTTAGTCCCACGGGCAGTGGCGCAGAGCATTGCGTTTGGGGAAACACGGGGTAGAACTCGATTCATGGCAGACAAAAAGCAGAGGGAAAGAGAGTCTGGAAACTAGCTATATTCTTTTTTTTTTTTTAATTTTATTTTCTATATTCTTTGTTTACATTCCAAAGGCTTACCCCTTTCCCAGTCCCCGCCCCCACCATACGTCCCATAAGTCCTCTCACCCCCAACTATTCCCCAATCACCCCCCCCATCTCTGTTCTGGATCTACAAAACTGGATCCAATCTTTTCAGGCCCAGGGTCCTCTCCTTTCTTCTTCTTGGGAATCATTTGACTTGCTAATTGTGCCTTGAGTATTTAGGGCTTCTGGGCTCATTAATATCCACTTATCAGTGATTGCATTTCATGTGTATTCTTTTGTGATTGGGTTAACTCGCTTAGGATGATATTTTCCAGATCTAACCAGTTGCCTACAAATTGCATGAATTCATTATTTTTAATTGCTGAGTAGTATTCCATTGTATAAATATACCACATTTTCTGTATCCATTCCTCCTTTGAGGGATAGCTGGGCTCCTTCCAACTTCTGGCTATTATAAACAAGGCTGCTATGAACATTGTGGAACATGTGTCTTTATTGTATGTGGGGAATCCTCTGGGTATATGCCCAGGAGTGGTATGGCTGGGTCCTCTGGAAGTGACATGTCCAATTTTCTGAGGAACTGCCAGACTGATTTCCAGAGTGGTTTTACCATTTTGCAATCCCACCAACAGTGGAGGAGTGTTCCTTTTTCTCCACATCCTCGCCAGCACCTGTTGTCTCTTGAATTTTTAATCTTAGCCATTCTGACTGGTGTGTGGTGGAATCTCAGGGTTGTTTTGATTTGCATTTCCCTGATGACTAATGATGTTGAACATCTCTTAGGGTGTGGAAACTAGCTATATCCTTAATAAAATATACATCCATGCTCCTGTTTCTAGCCCCTGCTACCAGAATGATGACTCTGTGACTAATTATTTACTAATAAATGCCCAAGCCATAAGCTTTGGCTCACTCACCGTCTCTTAACGCATTCTGTCTTCCACGTGGTTAGTTACCTCCTTTTCAGCCTACGTTTCCCTTTGAGTCTTCACAGAATCCCCCTCAGAGCTTAACTAGAATTTCTCCCGTGCCGCTCTGCGTCTCCTTTTATTCTCTCACTTTTTCCCAGAATCCTCTCTTCCTGCCAGTGTCCCACCCCCTATTTCCTGCCTCAGCTCATTGGCCATCGGCTTTTTTATTGACAGGTGATGCTCATAAGAGATTTTCTCCACAATGTCCTTCATAGGCTCGCCCCAGTGACACGCCTCCTAAGCGACTACCATTTCCGTGTAACGCCATAAAATTCTCAACCAAGCAAGGATTAATCCATTGGCAGGGTCAGAACCTCACATGACGCGATTGTTTGCCTCTTCACGCGCCCTTGGAGGTCTCAGGTTTAAACTGTTCCTATTTCAATAGAGGCAGTGCTGAAATGAGCAGAGTGCTTATGGTACCGACGATCAGGGGTTGGGATTTGAACATGTGAGTGTGCGTGGGGGAGGAGGGGGCACAAACTCGCAGCCTGGGAAACTTCTCGGAACCAGACTAACCTCACCTAAGAAGACAGGGATAGCAATATTTTGCTTGTAGCCTTGGGAGGAGGATAAAATGTATATGAGGTAGGGCGATGGTGGTGGCAGTAAATGGTGTTAGTAAGAATAGTGACAGCGATTGGGGCCCTGGAGAAAGTGATGACACCGGTGGCAGATGATTATGCTGGTAGCTTCAGTAGTTATGGAGGTAATGATTATGTTGATGTTGGTGGTGGCCTTAGCAATGATCGATAGTGGCAGTGGTACTGGAAGTAGTGATTATGGTGGCGATGGTAGTAATGCAGTTCTTGGTAATGGTAGAAGTGATTATGGTGGCCCTGGTTCTCAGTACAAAGATGGCCAAGCCATGCTGGCTTAGCCTGATGTCATTATCAATGGCTAGTAACCAAATCCCGCCGGGAGCACACAGTGGTGAGTAAAATCGGTCTCTTTGGCACTGTTGCCACAGTGGAGAAGATACAGCACTGAAGACGGTTCGGATTTAGTTTCTGATGGTTTTACAAATACCCTGACAGAAGGCAGCATAAAGGACTGAAAAGTAGCTTGGGTTACCATTCCAAATTACAGGCCATCACAACAGGGCAGTCTCAGGCAGGAGCTAGACAGTCACTCAAACCAAACCCACAGTCAAGAGCAGAAACAAAGGACCCCATGCTGTATCTGCCTCCTTGACGCCCGCCCGCCCACCTCCCTGCCTGCCTGCCTGCTTGCTTGTTTTCTAGCTTTCTTTACTCATTGTCTTAGGGTTTCATTGCTGTGAAGAGACACCACAACCATGGCAACTCTTAGAAAGGAAAACATTTAATAGGGACTGGCTTACAGTTCAGAGGTTTAGTTCATTATCATCATGGCGGGAAGCATGGTGGCACACAGGCAGACATGGTGCTGGAGAGAGAACTCTGAGTTCTAAATCTGGGTTGGCAGGCAGCAGGAATCAACTGGGCCAGTAGGCCTAGCGTGACCATCTGAGACCTCAAAGCCCACCTCACGTCTCCAATGGAGCCATACCTACGCCTGCAAGGCCACGTCTCCCAATAGCTCCACTCCTTATGAGCTTATGGGGGCCATTTTCTTTCAAACCACTACATTCTTGTAGTTCAAGGCCTAGCCTGGGGAATGGCGCCACCCACAGTGGGCGGGTCAGGTCTTCTTAAATCAATTGACAAAATAATCTCCAATAGGCATGCTTACAGGCCAACTTGATCTAGATAATTCCCCATTAAAATTCTCTCTTTCCCAGGTGATTCTATTGTTGTGTCAGGTTCTCAGTTAAGACTCCAGAATGGGATGTCTCAGTAAGGGGCTGGCTGAGAACTTAGAATGTGGGGAAGATTTGGGGGTAGTCACTCTGCACTGGATATCAG
>OZ030027.1:34537805-34755305 GCA_964023405.1 Apodemus agrarius | reverse complement strand
CCCAGAGCACTGATGGATTTCGATCCAGAGAAAAAGAAAATCCATGCCCTGGGATAAAACCAGACATCCCGGGCCATGGAGGAATGGCAGAAGTGGGGAGAGACTGCAGAAGACGGCAGGGAGCAGGACTGAGGAGGAAAGAGAGGAGAGGTTGAGCTCTCATCCAAAGGATGCCACTTCAGTGGGTGTGGTCAAGCCTGGAGGGTGTGCTACTCGCACCCATGTGGTTCTACAAGAATTGCCTCTGCCTTTGTATCTTCTAGGTACTCAAAGAAGAAACAAAGATCACACACTGGGATTGTAATCTCAAACTCTAGACTTCGCTGAAAGGGTACGGTGACCCCGGACAGTTTAAAACCAGAGGAAAGGAAGGCAGGAAATGCCACTGAGGATGTGAGGGGGCTGCAGGCCCAGCACGTGCCGTGTACACTGATAGTACCTCCCCTCACAAAGGCAAATGTGGAAGGGCTACGCTCCAGCAATTCCACTCCAGGGGCAAACCCCAAAACCAGAAGGTAAAGATCTGAGCAGAGGCATGTATGCCAATCGGCCATTGCAGTATCGCTCACAAGAGATCAATGTATCAATAGATAGATGTAAGGCTAAACAGAATGTAAGGCATTCTTGCGATGGGATATTATTTGGCCTTTAAAAGGAACACAAATCTGACACATTGTATCACATGGATGAACAGAGAGAGTATCATGCTAAGTGAAATAAGTCAACATCAAAAGGGTAAGATGTGTTTTGTTGTTGTCTGATGTGTGTGTGTGTCTATCTGTCTTGTCTGTGTGTGTCCATGTGTCTGGTTGTGTGTTTGTCTGTATGTATGTATTTGGTGTCTGTGTTTGTGTATGTGTGCTTCTGTGTCTGAGAGTGTATACTGTGTCTTTGTGTGTGTGTGTGTGTGTGTGTGTGTGTGTGTGCTTGTGTATGTGTATCTTTCTGGTTTGTGTGTATATGTGTGTATGTGGTGTATGTGTTGGGGGGTGTATGTCTGTGTGTGTGTGTGTGTGTGTGTGTGTGTGTGTGTGTTTGCTTGTTTGTTTAGGTTGTCATGTAGCCCAGGATGGCCTCTAATTCACTATATAGCTGAGGACAACCTTGCACTCTGGGCGCTCCTGTGTTCATCATTCAACTACTAGGATTAAAGGCATGCATCACCATGCTGACTGATGTTTATACAATGTCGCTTTTCTAGGCAGCACATAGAGTTGGCAGCCGAGGAATATATAGATAAGGTTGTGTGTGTGTGGGGGGGAGATGGAAAGTGACCATTCAACAGGAGTAGTCAAGAAAGTTCTGGAAGCAAAAGGCAGGACATCCTGAGTACATGTCACACAACTAAAGTGCACACTTGAAAATGATTAAAGAAGCAAACTATATGATACATATATATATACATATATCTATACATATATGTGTCTATATATAGATACATATATATCTATATATATACATATATAGATAAATAGATATTCATATTTTATGTTAATGGGTATTTTGCTCACATATATATTATATATGATATGATATATATTATATATCTCTGCAAATGGCTAAAAGAGGGTATGGAGACCCTGGAACTGGAAGTGTAGACAGTAGCTGCCCTGTGGGTGATGGGAATTAAACCCAGGCCCTCTGGGAGAGGAGCGAAGGCTCTTAACTGCTTGGCCATCTCTCCAGGCCCTTGTTATACATATTTTACTACAATCAAATGACAACATTGCAAAAACTAATAATTTACTTTTGGTTAAGAAAAAGATAAGTCAGGGCTAGTAACCAAACATGCCTTTCCTGAGACCCAAGCCCAGGATTTCCACCCTGGGATTTCTAAACAGACTTCCTTAGGCTCAGACTTCCTAGCTCAGCCTCCCTCGCTCTTGGATGCCATGCCGGGAGTCAGGCTGAAAGTGAATGGTCCCCATCGCTTCCCACTTCAGATGAATAAACAGGGTTGGAAGGATGGCTCAGTGGGTAGAGTGCATGCCGTGTAGTTTAGCAACCAGAACCCGCATACAAACCAGGTGGGGCAATGACATATTTAATCCCAGAGAGAATAGGACAGTCCCTGGGGTGCAAATGCCAGCCAGACGGCGAAAGGTTCAGTCAGTCCATGTCTCAAAGGCCAAGGTAGAGAGGAATAGAACCAAACATGAACGTCCACCTCTGGCTTCCACAGGAACATGCACGGGCAGATGTACTCATGCATGGACATACATCATGAGCACACACACACATACACATTCGTGCAAACACACACATACATGGAAACACAAACACATGTGCAAACACACATACACACACACACACACACACACACACACACTTTTTTTAAAAGGAGAAGCAAGTAGGTGTGGTGATTCACACCTGGAATCCCAGTACTTAGAGATGGAGGTAAGAGGGTCATTATGAGTTTGAGGCTTGAATGGACTACACGGTGAGTTCCAGACCAGCTTAAACTAGAGAGGGAGAATCTGTCTCAAAGACAAATAAAAGCAAAAACCAACCAACCAACAACCCCCATCCCAAAATCATACACATACACACACACACACAAAACAACTACAAATCAAAAACCACATGCATACTCTCACATAGGGAGTTTTAATTTTCAAAAGGACAAAGGGGTTTGTATCAGCTAGTGGACCCAAGAATAGGAAAAGTCCAACTTTTGATATCCCCAACCTCAGGTACCAGTGCCTGGCTCTTGGCTTGTGATCTGGACTGATGCCTTACCGGGAACGTCTGCTCCATCCTCTCCCTGCGGGGCACCTGATCCAGGGTGCCTTCTGTCTGGCTCCTCTTCAGGCCAGTTGTGATGTCAGGGACATTGCTGAAATCTGCAGAAGAAAAAAAAAAAGACAAAAGATGCATGGGTGTGGTCATTCTCAGTGAGTAGCAATGAGAGAGAGAGAGATGAACAGGATGCAGCCCACAACCGAGAGTGGTGGTCCTTAAAGACACCAGCATTCTGACATGCACACAGCTGGTGTGTGCAGACCCTTGAGGATTGTCACAGCCTCATTTTCGGACACTTCTGGGGAAGGAGATCAACATAATAATGGTTTTCCGACCTTGTTACGTTTCCCATCGTGGTGCAAACGGTTTCACTAGGCTTTAATCTCAAATAATGCATTTGGATTAAGAATCTAAGAGCCATGAACCTTTGTTGGCAGATCCCTATTTTTGGATATGGACAAAATAGCTGGAGATATCTTGGAAAGCCAATGACGTAACCATCCCAGACACTTATGAGCTAGGACTTGCTCACTTACAAGTGTGAGTCCATTTCTGGCATCAACCACAGCTTCACCCTGAGAGCAAACGACCCTTGTCAGCAACCTCTTTGTATTGGTGGCGAGTCTTGAAGCTTACACTTATAAATACACACCAGCTTCCACAACCCTCTCCACTCGAGTTCAAGCTAACAAAACAAGAGAGATGAAAAGACCAGACTCGACACAGAAAACAACACAAGTTTCTCTTCCAGCTCTGCCCCCCTCGGCTAGGAGAAACCAGATGGTTTCGGATCCCAGACAGCTACAACAAGTAGCTAGCCCATCTGAATAGGCTGAGTTCAAAAATAAACTCAGTGGCAAGTAAACTGTTCGCCATGATCAGGACAAAAAGTCACAGGAAGAGCTGGGAACCCTAAGAGTTGACTGATGGGGAGGCATGTAAGTTCTCACATCACAGTGAGGATGGAGTAGAGGGGTCTCCAGAACTCATCTCGATGGTCTACGGAAATCTGAACTTCTACTTTCTCATTGCCTCTCCCAACACCAAACACCACCCTACTAGGACTCCAAGTCATATTCCAGACAAATTGTAACTATAGAATTGAATAAGCCTAGGTGAGGAGGGGCCCATCACAGAGGCAGGAACAGTCCCTAAGGAAGTTTCATATAGTAAGGCAGGCAAGTATGCTGGGGATTGCCTCTATCAAAACATGAAGCAACCTCTCACTAGCAGGTCCACTGCATGATAAATGAGACACTAAACCAAAAGGCTCAATCTCAGTTCCTCCACTATGCCCTCTTTACTCTGATGTGTGCTCACCTGTATAAAAGGGAGACCAACTATGTCATTAACAAAAGGAAAATGTTCCTATTCAGTGAACACAACAACACAACAATGTATCACTCCACCCATCAATCCATCCATCCACTCACCCATCCATCTATTCATCTATCCATCCATCATCCACCCAGACAGCCATCTAGCCATCCATCCACCCACTCACCCACCCACCCACCCATCCATCTACCCACCCATCTATCCACCCACCCACCCATCTATTTACCTACCCACTCACCCACCCACTCACTTACCTACTCCCCCACCTACTCACCCATGCATCCATCCATCTCTCCATCCTCCCATCTACCCACCCATCTATTCACCCACCCACCCACCCACCCAACCACCCAACCATCCAACCATCCAACCATCCAACCACCCAACCACCCAACCACCCATCCATCCATCCATCCATCCATCCATCCATCTATCCGTCCATTCATCCATATTTGCTTTCTATGCACTAGCTATTTCTGAAGGAACTATGAGAAGCGCTAGAAATGGGAAATATGTAAGATAGATATATTTCAGGGCCTATAGTTTCTTCCTCTAATTGGAAGAGGTGAATGGTGAGTGACAGAATTAAAGGTACGAGCTTAAAAACAACACACAGGGCTGAGCAGACTCACTCTCCCTGGACAGTAAAGGGCTTTGTACAAGGGAAATATGTGACATAAGGCTGTAAATCTGTGGGATGCTTATTTGTCTTAAGTATAGAGCCAATGATACAGGGCAGGCCACACAGGGACTCCATGAGTGGGACGCAACTAAGAAAAGCCAAATGGTGCGAAGCGTTGAAATCAACCAGGGAACCTGTTGGGTGCCTACGCAGAAAGCAGAGTGAAGGGCCTGATGGGTAGAAATGTGGGGAAGACAAGCCTGGACAGAAAAGCAAGTCAGGGCATAAATGAAGTAGAAGGATCCAGATGTTTACAAAATATAATAGCAGCAAGATTTAAAAAGTAATAATACGTTTAAAAATGGGCAGAGAGGTGATGGGGTTTGAGGAGGCAGAGCCCCATGCAACCTTCCTTATACAAAATGTATAAGGAAAATGCAGAGAGCAAAAGCGTCCACGGAGATGCTGGCTCTGATGTCTTTGGTGGCTTAACTGGTGGGGAGTCCAACAGCGGGTAAGGCATACAAGATTCAACCTCAGTCTCTGCAAAGCGAAGAGACAACTGGATCTTCTAGCAGAAGGTTGTCAGTGGCCAGGCTAAAAAGGTCGTCATGGATGTAGACCTGGATATCATTGGAATACACCTGAGAATCATGATGTGCTCACCTACCACAGAAAAGAAACTTAAAGATTCTCTCAGAAGGACCAAGGCAAGTAGAGGATGTGGCTCAGTAAGTTACTTAGCAACCATGTGCAAAGCCATGGGTTCAGTCCTCAGCACCACAGAAGCTGGGCGCGGAGGGAGGTGCACGCCTGTAATCTCAGCAGTACAGAGGTAAACACGGGGGATAGGGGGAGGTGGGGTGTCAGACGTTCAAGGTCATCCTTGAACAGAGCAAGTCCATGGAACTCTGTTCCAAACAAAAACAAAAAATTGGGAGACGGAGGAGCAGTGATTGGGATGTAAAATGAATAAATAAATAAAATCAATCAATCAATCAATTAATAGAAAAAAGGAAAAATAGGACCCTGGAAACACCAATGCAAAGGGTGCCGGAGGAAAAGAGACCCCGAAGAAGAGCCATAAAAGTCAGAGAAGCAGGAAGAGAAATAGAGTAATGTCACAGAGCCCCACAGTGTGCAAGTACATTGCCTAGGTAACAGAATCGGATTAGCATTCCGCTGCCTTCACCTCGTAAACAGCAAGCTCCCTTATTTCCAGATTTACACCGAGCCCAGGAAAGACGACACACAGGTCACGCGTGTTTGTATTCACACTGGAGGCTTCTACGGTAGCCCTCTTGCACCTGGAGGGTGCTGCCTGCTGGGGTCGGAAAAGAGACTGGAGGCTCCAAGTCCCATGAAGAGCTCAGAGACACAAGGGGCAGAGGAGCCCTGGTGCCTGAGGGGCCAGATGGATGCAGGAGAAAATAGCCTGGGAGGTGTGGGCGTGGGTGGCGAGCTAATTCTGAGTCATTCATCCAATATATTCGCAAAACTTTGGAACTTATGGGAAACTCTCCCAGCCCCTGTGGGTCTCATATGCCCATTCACTTCCTGCGACGTGGTCTCAGGTAACGAAGAGAAAGGTGTGGCTTGTACCCAGTGACAGGACATGGTTGTATTTCCTGTCAGAACCCTATCCACTCCAAACGGCCCCTTCCTTTACTACCTTCACCTTCCTAACTGCAGTGAGCTTGAAGGTGGGGATCCTCTGTGTGTGCATGCCTGGGGAGGCATCACACCATACTCTGGAACCCAGAGAGGGGTGTGCTAGACATCTCTGAGATCCCTCAAGGTAGGAAAGCTGAGAGCTAGCCTAACCGTCCAAATGTCACAAGACACGGTGTCTCTGAGCACACAGAATCCCCGGGATGTCAATCATGAGCTAGCATTGTCCTGGAGATTGACAAGACCCGTGGAAAGCCAAGCCTGACAGGGTCAATGGCTGCTAACATCCAATATTGGTAGTCAATTGGACAGACACCTAGGAAACGAACCTGTGGGCATGTCTCAGGGAAGTTTCTCGATTAGGTTAACTGAAGTAGGAAGACCCATCCTAACCATTGGTGGCACACCACTCAGTAGGATGGACAGAATAAGAAAAGGCAGGCCGAGCACCAGCCGTTATCTCTCTCTCTGCTTCCTGTCTGCCAAAGCAATTAAGTAGATGCCTCAAGCCCTCGCCAGCTGCCCACTTCCCACCAAGATGGATGTGGGAAGCTTCAAAACGTCCCTGGGTTTCTTTTGTAAGGAGTCTGATCACAGCAACAAGCCGAGTAGTAAGCTATGCGGTCCGCACTGAACAAGCCTCCTGTGTTGTTTCTGGAGGAGAGATAGAGGGAAAGGACATTCTGGAAGAATAGAAACCCAGCAATAAAAAGAGTGTAGGCCGGTCAAATCTGAATGCTCACGTACACGGGTAGCTTAAGGGTGCTGGATACTGAATGTCTGCCCACAGCCCCACCCACACGCTGTCCATATCCTAAGCAAGAACCGTGGAGGGAAAGACATATACCCATCCACCCCTAGAAAACCCATCCAGGCCTTCTCACCAGGACACGCCCAGTGACGTATATGAGGGGGTTCTCCACTGCCTATGTAGGATCGCACATCCTTCTGCCTGCCCAAAGCAGTACAGAACCCATAAGGGCAATAATGAAACTTGGCCAAATTATAACCCTGTCAACAGGGGCTGGGAGAGTTTCCCATAAGTTCCAATTTGCTTGTGTCAAATATTTTCCCTTGTCATGGTGTGCCTCGTGGAAATCAAGTTTTGGGATGAGATCTCCCAAACTGAAAAAAACTACCACTTAATGTGGGCTACCAAAGCATCTTCCTGGCAGTGGAGGGATCAAAGATCCATTCAATTTAGAGAGTCTGTCATTCAGATGGGTGCCAGGCACTGTGCGTTCACCAGGCACCAGGTTCATTATCAGGAGCAGCTAGCTATGCTGACGCCAGACCCAACTACCTGTCTCCTGCATCAGTAGCATTTTCTAGAGGTGGATGACATGCCATGCGCTCTGTCACGGAAAAACACCGCCTCTCCACTGTGCCATACGCCCTCCAGTTCTTGAGGGACAAGCAGGGAAAACACAAGGCTTTAGGTATGAGACACCTAGTAATTCACAGCATCTTCCTGAACGATGCGTCAGCGCATGCCCCATTAGTGCCACTGGAAGCCTGGAGTCCTTCACAATTAAAGGGCAAGACTTGTGTTAAAATAGCATCTTGGGTACCCAGATTAAAAATAGAAGCTCCGGGAAATGCCGAAGTTTAAGATCGGCCCCATTCACATGCTTTGTAACTTCGATCCGAAGTTTACGATGACGTCACTCCCAAGTCTGATCTAGCACATTTAATATGCAAGACAGGAGCAGTTAATATGCAAGAAAGTGGTTTTCTCTATTTACTCCCTGTCCTGTAAGAAGCAATACCTCATGCACACCCTGATGGGAACAAGGAGGAAGTCTCTGAAACAGTGGAATGGGAATTGCTGGAAGGGAGCTTGCACTGTAGCTGGTACCAGCCCATAATCCTAATCCCAGGGAGCAAAGGGGTAGGGTTTCCATTCTTTCCATCCCCTGGTCATCTCCCAAGAAGCAGCAAGCAGACAAAGGAGGCTCCAGGCTGCTTGGGGCTACAAGGACAGGTAGGGATGTTGGTTCTGGCTTTGAAGGAGCCTGCATGGAACTTCTGTAGGACAAGAGAACTGTCCCAAATGAGAATGATCTATGATCCACCACATCCACACATCTGAGCATGGTCCCTGGACTCTCAGAGGCAGCAACTGTCAATGTACCTTGATGGGTGACTTCAAGAGGACATCAGTCACTATGCTCCAAACAGGAAATGCACATCAAGGGACATTTACTGGCTTAAATGTTTGAGAAATTAATGATTGAAGTCACAGCAATGTGAATGTGTAACCCAGAGTCCATGTGTTGGAAGTCCGCTGTCACTGACAGAGCCAGGAGATGGGATCTGATGAGGTCGGTCCTTGGGACGTGGCATTAATGCACTAGATCATGACCTTCTGAGGTCTGTGTGCTCCTCTCTGCCTTCTGGCACATGAGGATGCAGAGGTCAAGGCCATCATAGAATCAATGGCTAAACCTAATGCCCTGACCGTGGACTTCTATTTCCTGAACTATAAGCCAATGCAGTTCTGCTTAGAAATGACCCAGACTCTGGAACTGGAACAGTACATATGGACTAAGACAGTGGTCACAGCACTGGACAAGCTCTGCTTCACTGTGGGGATGAGGGTCACCTGCAGCAGGAAGGACAGGGCGTGAGAATGGAAACATCTGTTCAGTCCTGAAGACTCATACTACCAGTGAGCAAGTCCCCTCTCCACCATTCCAAAGCATGTTATAGTATACTGACTGCAATAGTGTCATACCCAAAGGCCTTCTTCCAATAATGTATTTCTACGTTGTGGATGGGCCTGGTGCTTGTGAACCAATCCCCTAATGAATAAAGGAGCCAAT
This sequence comes from Apodemus agrarius, assembly GCA_964023405.1. Taxonomy (NCBI): domain Eukaryota; kingdom Metazoa; phylum Chordata; class Mammalia; order Rodentia; family Muridae; genus Apodemus; species Apodemus agrarius. The sequence continues at coordinate 34,746,107 of OZ030027.1, read as the reverse complement.
CACTGGGTAAGTAGGCAGGACTTCCAGGTTGGTCGGAAGAAGAGAGGAAGCGGGAGAGTTAGGTTCTCTTTGGAACCAGGATAGCAGAGGGGTAAGATGTAGCCATTAGAGTTTCCTGGTATCATGGCAGAGATTCAAGGATCTACCACCAGAGGGATCAGAAGATTAGGTTTTAGTTGTTGTACCCAGAGATTGAGTTACCATTATTTCTTAACTAAATCTGGGTTGCGTTTTCCTTCATGTGGTGGCTTGTCCGGGTTCAAGAGAGAAAGGTATGGTGGTCAAACGTGGGTTTGCCTGAGGTGCTCCACTAAGGCCGTGGGGGATTTGAAGCATGGGATAGCGTGGCAGTGACTCACCAGTGGGAACCTAGCAAGCTGGATAGAGAGACTATGAAGTTCAGAGTCAAGAGTCCCCACGAGATAAAAACAGGTCGGCCATTGCCCACCAATGGATGGCCAGCGAGGCTGCCAGGGCAGAGGCACAAGTGCAGGAACAAGCCTGCTCTGCTTTTTTATATTTCCCTCAAACCATAGTAGCACCTAAACAATTCATAAAGAGAAATAGTCTGCCCGAATAATGCTATAAGGGGGGAAAAATGGAATCTGTAGCTTTGTATGGAGAGGCCAAGACCCCAGCAGCCCTGAAGAGTTTGCTGACATTTTACTTACTAACGGTGCTAATTCTTGGCTCGGTTCATTTGAGCTTTCTCCTCCACTTATGTACTGGTTAGTAGTATCAACTTGATCTATTTTTGATCCAATATTGTCAACTAGATCCGTCTAGGAGACAGTCTCTGGGCATGTTTCTAAAAAAACTTTCTAGATCAGGTTAATCGAGGTGGGAAGAGTTCCTGTAGATGTGGCCGGCACCACTCCATTGGCTGAGACTCTGGACTGTATAAAATGGGGTGGGTGAGTGAGCACCAGCACTGATTTCTCTCTGGTGCCCAACCGTGGGTGAGCATCCTAATAGGATGGGCTGCCTCATGCTCCAACCACCCTGCCTTCATTGCCATGATCAACTAGATCTCTTCTAACAATGCTCCAAAATAACCCCCTTCCTTCAGCTGCTTATTCCTGGTATTTTGAAGAGGGAATCTTTGGTGCAAGGTGTGGAAGCCTCGCCTATCAATGAAAGGCTGTTGGCCTATGAATAGCGTGGACAGGAAATAGGGAGGTGGATGGTCTGGTACAGAGAGGATGTCTGGGATGGAGTCAGGTGTGAGGGATTTGCCCCGGAATGCTGAAGGACTTGGTTGCATGAAACCGAGGCGAGGTAACCAGCCACGTGCAGGACTCGGGATGGAATTAATGGGTAATTAAGTTATGAGCTAGTCGGGGTGGGGGGGCAAGGCAAAGCTATTGGCTTAGACATTTATTCATGAAATATTAAGTCTCAGTCATAATTTTGAGAGGCTGGGAAGTAAAGCTCACAGCTACAGATTTTGATGTAGGAACAAGAAACTAATACAATGAAAACCACCTGTAACATGTGATATTCATTTACAGTACTGCAAGAGACTCATGTCCCCAGACAACATACAGTCAAAACCACAGCCACCAGCCTTCAAAATGCCACTTGGTGGGCAGTGGAGGAACATAAGGGCTCTTAACTGCTGGGCCGCCTCTCTGGCCCCCATCCTTGATGTTTTAATGTATCCTTCTTTCTATCTACTGATATTCGGTTGACAGTTTGTGGGACTATGTCTTAATCTGTATTGTTTTCTGGCTTCTCAGCACTTCACGCAGAGTTCAAAAGATGAAGAGCTCAGAAAGAAACAAAGAAGAAGAAGAACCTGATAGTTCTTATCCCACTCACCCCTCCCCTTCTTCATTCCATGTATCTTTTGCTTTTTTTCTTTCTTAACTACACATGCAATTTTAAGAGACCGATATATTGAACAACAGGGCTTTGCACATACGAAATTAAGATCCCCCCTCTCAGTTCTCCAAGTCACACTAATTGTCATAAAGCTCCTCATTAACCTCACCTGTGAAATGGTAGTACAAGGAACACACCAAACATGAAGTACCCTTGCAGAAGAACACTGCAAAACCCCTCCCTTTGAATTTGAAAGCTGGAAGCTTTGTAGAACAGTGGTTATTCATAGCAAATTTCAATTTCCCTAAGTTTTAGTCATGTTTTTACTCTAAAGTGCAGTGGCCTGTGGCACCTCTTACTAAGGACATTGTGCTGAGCTCTGTCATCAAGGTAAATATTACTCGCTAATTGTCAGAGACACAGAATGAAAATAAAATCCTAAATACACACTTCAGAGGCTGAGAAAAATAATAGGACTGACTCCTTTCATGGTTAGGAAACCTGACTACCCAACCAAAAGATCATCAGTTAATATCACATTATCACGACATAAAAAAATCAGTCTACTAGTCTGACTACAACTTGAGACACACTGTGTGTGTGTGTGTGTGTGTGTGTGTGTGTGTGTATGTATGTATGTATGTGCATGTGCATAGATGCTCATATAGAGAAAGATACATATGAGTGTAGAGGCCTGAAATTAAACTTCAGGTATCATTCTCCAGGATAATATCCAGTTTATTATCTCTCCCTAGCCTGGAATTTTTCAAGGAAGCCGGGTTGGTTGACCAGTTAACCACAGGAATTGGCCCATCTCTGCTACCCCCTCACAGGAAGTACAAGCAAATAGCACTATCTATGGCTAGTTGTTTGTTTGACATGGGTCCTAGAGATCAGAGCGTTGTCATGCTTGTAGGGTAAGCACTCTACCAACTAAACCATCTCCCAGGCCTTCCCTTTTAAACTCATTATTATTCTGTGTTGAAGACATTCAAAGCAGCCATTTGAATGCCATCCAAAAGCCTGCAGAGAAATCAATTCTATCGCTACATATATATGCTGCCAGAAAAAAAAAAAAGTAAACTTCATAAAGCTCCCAAGTCTACTGAACCAGAAGTCACAATCCAGGGGGTGATACTATTGTCAATGCAGCAAGCGCTGGTGATGCACAGAAGAAAAAAAAATCCAATAACAAATGCTTCTTAATAGCAGGGTGCCACCATCTGAGCCAACTGTCTAATGACAAATCTCCTCAGAGTCATAGAGAAGGAGTGAGACCAATGTTTTTGGGGTAGCAATGGCAGCTGGCTACCACCCTGACTAGTATAACCCCCAAGCATCCTTAGAAGAGCAACAGAGAGAGCTGAGGAGGAAGCCACTTTCCCTCACAAGACATTCTTGTCCTCCATGGGGGCTATGACTGGGACTTGGGAATGGTGGTTAGTTATCCCCCGAAGAAAAGGGGAGTGGGAGTGAAGGAAACATTCCCAAAGTATCCTTGATCCCACCAGACAGTGATACTCTCTGGAAAAAAAAAAAAAAAAGAGCCAAATGACAATCACATCAGGAGCATATGGCAGACAGACAACACATATTCCAGCCACTCAAGAGATTCACTCTCTCTTCCTTCTTTCCCTCCCTCCCCCTGTCTCCCAGCCGGGGTTCATATTGCCCAGAGCAGCTGTGATTACAGATGTGGGGCATGTCTGCTTTATATGGAAGGGTCTTATGTATGGTAGGTGACCGAACTGTAGTCCCAGCCGGAAAGAATTGCAATAAAATGGATTTTAAGTTCAAGGCTTTCGAAACGAGTGACTTGGAGTTTTCTGGAAAGATCCTGGGAAAGAAGGCTAGCAAAAAATAGGCAGAAAATGGAGCGAGCGGTGCTGAGGGGAGGGAGACAATGAATGCCCGTTCCAGCAAGAGCTACTGTTTTGCTGCATAAAACAGGGTAAAACGGAGCATTATTCTGCTATGAAGAGTAGTGAAAGGCTGGTTGATGCTCGAATATAAGTTAAGCTAGAAAACGCTACACTAGGGAGGAGAGCACAAACATGGCAGGCTATGTTCTGAGCAACTGACTCCATTTACACAACATGACTTCCTGGAAAGAAGGAAGGAAGGAAGGAAGGAAGGAAGGAAGGAAGGAAGGAAGGAAGGAAGGAAGGAAGGAAAAAAACAACGGCTGACATCTAGGGGACTCGGGACTTCCGAGGTGACACAAATATGGAAATAAATAGCAGATGTGGCCACACATCTTCATGAAGATCCAAAAAAATCACGGAAGCACACAAGGGGATGTTCTCAGTCAGCCCTTGGACTGAGCACAGGGTCCCCAATGGAGCAGTTAGAGAAAGGACTGAAGGAGCTGAAGGAGCTTACAGTCCATAGGAGGAACAACAATATGGGCCAACCAGTACCCCCATAGCTCCCAGGGGCTAAACCACCAACCAATGAGTACACATGGAGGGACCCACGGCTCCAGCCCGCATGTGTAGCAGAGGATGGCCTTGTTGGACATCAAAGAGAGGAGAGACCCTTGGTCCTGTGAAGGTTCGATGCCCCAGTGTAAGGGAATGCCAGGATAGGGGAGTGGGAGTGGGTGGGTTGGTGAACAGGGTTGGGAGGGATGGGATAGGGAGTTTGGAGGGGAAACAAGGAAAGGGGCTAAAATTTGAAATGTAAATAAGGAAAAAAAATAAAGAAAAAAAGTAAACCACACGATGCCTTTTCAGAGGAGGGTTACAAACCAACACAGATCATACAGGAAACAAATTTGGACAACAATACGACTCTAATGTAAAGGAATTCTAAGAACAAGTCACAGGAAATGTGGCCGTGTCATCACAGGGTTAGGGAGGATTGCTATGAGCCCTAAAAACAGCACCAGAAAGAATATTCAGGGACCATCACTGTGAACAGCCATGAGGAGAAATCCCCCAACACTACCAGGCAGGTGGTCCCTAACTGTCACCTTCGGCTCCAGATAAAATGGGGCTATGACAAGAGGCAACACCATTCTGGTCCTGCCCTCTGAATCTGCCACACCACAAGGCAAATTAAGTCAACAGAGCTTTATGTTCTATCCACTGTAAAAGTTGTGAAAAATGCAAGCCCTTTCCACCCCAACGGAGAGCGCGGTTCAATGGCATCCTCTAAGACTGACTGTGACCTTGTTCAAGTCACCAATGGCACCGTGTGCCTGTGCCTTGATTTACCCAGAGTAAGATAATAGCACGTCTCTGCTCCAGCAGACTGAGCGGAGGATAATTAGAGCCCCCCACCCCCCATGTGAACTTTGCATGGAGACAGCCTGCTATTAGCACAATCTTAACCCACACGTCTCCCAGCAGCCGGGCCCTGGCTCTATTTAAAGAGGTGATGGGATCTGCAGCAAAACCAAAACACTAATGCTTTGCTCTTTTTTTTTTTTTTCTTTTTTGACTTTGTAAACTTTTACAAGACATAGGCATTGTGATAGAAGATAAATTGTTATTTGCATCCCGTCATCAGTGAACATTAGAGAAAAAGAAAAAGCCCCAGCTGGCTCCCCCAAGCCTCATCTTAAGAAGGGGTGAGACGGGAAATAGGAGGGCCGTGCCTAAGGTCACATATAACAAGGCCAGGGGATTAGAACCAAGTGACCTTGCTCAGAGTCCGTAGCCCCTCAGAAATGCTGTTGCCAGCAGTTTAACATCCTCAATATGCTAACAGCAAGCACATGCTCAAAACTGACCTCCCCTGGAGATGAGAAGCCAATGGTCTCTTCTAGGTGTGGTTTGGGGTTTGACTATGATAGGGGCAGACATGAAAAGCAGCCGGTCCAGACAGCACTGGCTCCCAAGATAGCTGCTGGCAGAGTCATGACCTGACCATCTGACTCTCTGCCAAGCACAGCCACGAGCCAGCCTGGAGTCCCTCGTGTGGGCATGCAATTAAGTGGAGATGCTCTGAGGTCAGTTCCCCACTATTTCATCACACTGGGTTGCCAAGTCTGGAAGGCTGGGTGTGTGTTCCAAGGACTTTTTGGCAACTACCCCTGATAAGCCGCTCCTATCGACAATGCCTTAACTTCATGTTAACAGAGTGCTTTTAACATTCACTTCTGCTTTCTGGGGTATCTCTCTCTCTCTCTCTCTCTCTCTCTCTCTCTCTCTCTCTCTGTCTCTCTCTCTCTCTCTATCACACACACACACACAAACACACACACACACACTCTCTCTCTCTCTCTCTCTCTCTCTCTCTCTCTCTCTCTCACATACACACACACACACACACACACATTCTCTAACATACATACACAACACAGACACACACTCTCACACAGCATACAAGTAAAAATTAAATTTTAAAAAGGAAGACTTCAAAGCCTTCCTGTCCCTCCATAAGCTTACGCACCGCGGTGACTCTGCAATTACAGCTCAGGCTACTACATCTTAAGCCCCTCATTGTACCCCCACGTTGCCACTGTCAAGAGATTTTCGGTGATGTGCAAATGACAGCAAGCACACACACAGCGATTCTGCAAGGCAGTCAACAGTGACTCCTATGGCAGATGGACAAACAGCATGCTATGGCAGACAGACAGACAGGATGCTCTGTGAGCTCAAAATATAAAGAGCCTGTGATCTCCCCCCAGAGCCTGCAGGCAGCTCCTGCTTCTTACAGAACGCAATCCTTAAACAGAAGCAGGGGAGGCCAGGCAGTTTCTATAAACTTCCATTCCCACCGCCCTAAAGAAACACAAGCAACCTTTTTTTTCATACCTCATCATTTAAATCTGCCCTCCCTTAAAAATGGTTGTACTTTCCTCCCTCCCCAGGGGAATACATTCAGACCTACAGAAGATCAAGACACACCTTGTGGCTAAATGTTCAGTGGCCAGGCAAACCTGGTAATCAATATTCGGATCAAGACATCAAAGTTCCTCACCGGAAGCCCCTTTTCCTCATTATGTTTACAAAGTCAGAATGATGAAATTTAGGGGCTAAGGAGATGGTTCAGTCAGTAAATTGCTCGCCACATGCATGTGGTCCTGAGTTCAGATTCCGGGGGACCTGCATCGAAGCTGGGCGGAGGTTTGTGTGGCTGTAATCCCAGCATGGGGATTGCGGAGGGGAGGGAAGGGAGAGATGGATCCCTGGAAGCCTGCTAAGCCAAACCAATCTAGCTGAATCAGAAAGATCCGAATTTGGTGAGAGATTCTGCCTCAAGAGATAAGTTGAAGAAGTGAGCATGGAAGACATCTATCATATGTGCAAACACTCCAATGAACACATGTACACATACATTACACACACACACACACACACACACACATAACACACACACACACACACACACACACACACACACACGATAGGTTCAGCAAACACTCAAAAGTAGTGTGCTAACTTTACTGTCCAAATGTGCTCGGACATCAGAGAAGTCTGACAAGCTTATTATTTAATAGAAACATGAAGGTTCAAATTAGACACTCTAACGGTAGCTGGAGGGTAAGGGTGGAAGAAAGGATAAACAAGCCAGGGCCAGCCAGTGATTAGCAGCTGATGAGATGAGAGTGTCCCTGGGAACTCCAGTCTCCACAGCCAGCCTTTGGGAGGCCTGGGGCAGGCACCCTGCTCCTCCAGAAACTTTGCTGGGGTTCTTCTCCCTGCTCCAGGGTCAGCTGGCCAGAGCTTTCGGCAGTAGACTCACAATCACCATGTCCTAAGCCCATTTCCAAATGAATTAACTCAAAGGTACCACCAAGTCACGAGAGGAGACGATCTGAACTGTGTCATAGCTTCTTATAACAAGTCAAAGATGTCGAGGACCAAGAGAGAAAGCAAAGATGAAAGATGGAATGGATTTACATAGGAGTAGACAATGTATAAATAATTATGGCTGAGTCGTGCTGCATCCGAAATCCATTTATAAAAGAGCATAACTGAACTGTCTCAAGTGAGAGGAACCAATGTGTTGAATCGCATCTCCAAAGCTTACTGACTACCCCCTCACTCAACCCCACCAATAATAAATAGAGGAAAGGGTTTATTTCATCTAATGACTCTCAGATTATAGTTTACCACTGAGGAAAGTCAGGCAGAAACCAGGAGGCAGGAACTGATGCAGAGGCCCGTGGAGGTATGCTTACCGGCTTGCTCCTCATGGCTTGCTTAGCCTGCTTGCTTATAGCAAACCAGGACCACCAGCCTAAGGGATGACACCACCCACAGTGAGCTAAGGCTTCCCCCAGCACTCATCGATCAAGAAAATGTTCTACAGACTAGACTACAGGCCAATCTTGTGGGGGCATTGTTCAGTTGAGCTTCCGTGTTCTCAGAAGACCCTAGAGCTTGTGTCATGTTGACAAGAAAAACCAAGCAGGTCACCAGTGTCCTCCTTCATTCATGACCTTGTCCTTCTTGCCCTGACCATCCTCTGTTCCTTCGCATTTCTTACAATTTCTTGCAATACGTTTACTTGTTCTCTGTTTCTGTGGGCTTGAGACACAGTCAAATTCCCCATACATAAGGATTTTTCATCCTCTCAGTTCATTGTTTTGATTTCCAACACTTCTGCAATAGGCCCTATCACTCAGCAAACACGCGCTCGCTATGGTGGAAAGGGAAAGTGAGTTGGGCGTGGTAGCAAGCACCCATAATTCTGGGCACATTTGGGGAGGGGCACAGAAGCAGAAGGATCTTAAGTTCAAGGTCAGCCTAGACTACCTAGCAAACCATTGTCATTTTTAAAAAAATCAAATAAATTACATGAAGAGTATGGTTTCTCAGCAGGGACTGTGGATGTCTTTCTACTGTGATGGGAAGTCACATGTCTCATTTCAGGAACCTAAACAGAAGTTCCTGAATTCAGGACTAGGCACAGAAGTTTATTCCCCAACTTCAAGGCTTAAACAAAGGCTCTGAGCCAAAGTATTTTCATCATGGATCTGTACTCATGCAATACAGAGTCAGGATTTCCTTTCTTGGTTACAAGTAGGATGCTCTGCCCTTGAAATAAGCCTTGGGGTGTATAGCAGGTGTGTGTATCTTGTGTATTCAACTAAGTAACCACTGGGTGGCTATACTTATACATCCAGTGATACAATGATGCTAAAAGACAGTGTATCTGTGAGTTTCTCGGCATTGTTACAATGTTACTGTTCTTCGGGTCAGCCATACTTTTACACAGTAAGTTGTCTGTGAGAATGATGTGAGTACTCTAATTGTAGATGGCGAAGATCTCCCACGTCCATCTCCCCCCACAGAATCACAAAACTGGATGTTAAACTTTGTATGACCGCCATTAAATCCAGGGTTTGTCCCATAAAACAAACTGACTCTCGCAGCCTGGAGGTGAGACCTCCATCAAGGAGAGTAAGGTGCACTCCCCCTGGATCTAGTCCTTTGGTTCCTGTTAGAAGTCTCAAACAGTCCTTGGTTCATGGTTCCACATTACATTATTCTCCGACTCAGACTCTTCTGCCTCCCTAAGACAGTGCTCGTGGCACCAGTGGGGTCACTCAGTGGTCTAAAACCACTTTTCTTATTCAAATAACCTTAACCACAGACTCCCTCCCCCCATATGCAGCTAATTAGGGAATGGACATCGAATACTGACCATTTTTCTGCCATCACCAAGACAATGCAGAACTGAAGACAGGAGGTTGAGGATGTGACTCAGTTAACAGAGGACTTGCCTAATATGAATGAAGCCCTGGTTCTATCCCCAGCACCTCAGAATCCAGATGCAAACATCCCTGAAATCCCCAAAGTAGGAAAATATCTCAGCCTGCTCCCCAGTGTGTACACTTCTCCAGGTCAGGAGGAGAAAGAAACCAAGACTTATCCCTGGAAGAAGAACTCAGTGCTACAACACAGCAAGAGAAATTTATCTACTTATTTAATGTACACAGACTTTTAGCCTTCCTATGTAGCAGGCACTACTAGGACTTCCCAAGTATCAGCCTCTTAATTCATAAAAGTCCTAGACCATTTCAGAGTTTTTTGAAACTAATCAGAAAGGTTAATTGACATTTTGGGGGCACACACAGCAAATAAATGTGTGAGCCCAAAACCAGTCCTTACACACAGGCTCCTCGGCTAATACCCGTGCCTTTAACCACTGTACCCACAGCTTTCCCATAGAGCAGACAATCCGTAACACAGGCTGAATGTGAGAACCATGTAAAGAGACTGGCTGGCCAGCCCTGGACTCTGGGGATTTATTTACTGCCTGTCTCGCCAAACATCAGGAGCTCAAAGAGGTAAGCCATTTATGGTGATTTTAATGAAAAATAACCCCTCTACCTTCTCACATTTAGACTGGCTCCCCAGTGTGCGGCACAATTTGGGGGAGATTTAGGTGCCACCTCCTTGGAGGAAGTACGTCCCTGCATGCAGGCATTGAAAGTTGAAAGCCTGTCATGGAAGCCAAACCTGCCTCCCCACCCCGCCCACCTCCCATTAACAGGAAGTGAGTTGGCTTGATTCCAGCATGGCGGACACATACATTTCCAAGGTCAAGCCACCCTTAAGAACCAATTTACAAGCTGGGCATAGTGGTGCCGGCTTTTAATCCCAGCACTTGGGAGGCAAAGGCAGGGAGAGCTCTGAGTTCAAGGCCAACCTGGTCTACAAGATCAGCTCCGGGATAGCCAGAGCTACATAGTGAGACCCTTACACACACACACACACACACACACACACACACACACACACACACACAGAGAGAGAGAGAGAGAGAGAGAGAGAGAGAGAGAGAAACAAATTTATATCTAAGTAGTTCTTTTGGTAGCTTAAAACTTTCCACCACTTAGATACCAACTTAAAGAAGTGATTTGAAAGTGACCCAGGGGCTACACAAACACCTCTGGCCATAGCTACCCTTTTGTGCCTGGAAAGTTCTGGTTGTCAGCCCAAGTAGCAGGGACACCAGCCTCTATCCCCCCCTCTCCGCCCCCAAATGAACCTCTGGCTCTCACACACAAGGCCGTAGTCACAGCCGTTGGTATGGAGAAACCATCAATGCCATGGGGAGTCTGGTATTTACATAAAAACTCTGTTCACAAACTCTACACCCTGAGGAGACTCCCTAAAAGCTGCTGAGGTTGCTCAAAAGCCAGCAAACCCTGGAAAATAGAATTCCGCGCAGAAATCACAAAAGCAGCATTTAACAGGATCCGAGCACAAACAGCGTGGTACACCCAACTCCTTCAATGGTGGCCTTGTCGGGTCGAAAATAACACTGGTCTCTTTGGGAGATTCCAGTGATAAAATTAATTCTTTCTGTTAAAAAAAAAAAAAAAAGTCTTTACTAGTATTTCCACTCCAGTCAAATATAGCCTGTGGACATTTCCTCTCCCTGGTATGGATAGCTATTAGAGAAATTCAAATATGCAAGGCAGAAATCAAACAGCCATTCATGTCTAAGGAGTCAAAGGCCCTCCACTCTAACACGGTGGCCCTGTGGCTTCTGCTGTGGGACCCAGAGTGAGGAAAATAAGGGACAGCTGGGAGTCCCTTCCCAGCATCCTACATTAATAGCATCAGTGTGCCCTTGGCAGGTCGGAGACGCTGAGGAGGAGTGCTAACAACTATCAGCAGTTTCCAGAGCATTTTGAAGGATGGTGCTGGTGGGTCGGGCCTCAAGCCGTAACTGAAGGACACTGCTCACGACATCGGCTGTATTTAAGAAGAACCTGACACATTAGCTCACTGGATCCTCAGAACCGTGCTTGGCTCAGGACTGCTGGGGGAGGAATGAGCCCACTACTCAAAGGAGGCCTTCCTCCTGTGGTCCTGAGGGAGAGGATCAGCCACAGGCCTGTTCCTGTCTGCAGGGGACCCAGGAGGTGGGTCTGAGACTCACCTCACCATTTGTCCTAACTGTCACAGACTCTTGGATATGAATATCCTGACTTCTTTGTGACCTGCCTCACCCTCCCTGCTGGGACACTTCTTTCAGTCAGACACAGAACCATTTCTGTTATGACTGGAGGCTCACCGAGAGACCCATGTAGACATCTTAATGTTCACTTAAAAGCAAAAGCAGACCAGAACCAGATGCAGCCTTTCCCAGGGTCTCTCCCTTCACCCCCAGCAGGAAGACATCTGTATCCATTCCCTAAGATGGTCAAATACGTACCCAACAACTACAAGAAACCTTCTTCCTGCTCCACATGGGATCTGTCCAGTTTCCCCCTTTTAAAAGGTCAGTCTTATTTTCAGAAACATCAGTAGGTGGAGACACGGGCTCTGAGAAATGGGTTGGGGCTCTCCTGACCAAGTGCACAGCGCCTCTGGTAATAGTCATAGGTGGGACAAGCATGAATAAACACACTGAAGTCACCACTCCTAAGGACAACCCAAAGTCCTATTAAAATCCCTTCTCTAATGCTATTTAAATGTTTATTTGTGTACATTCTAATTTTATAATAAGAGGACAGGATTACTTCTAATTCACGGTAAAAGTAAATCGAAGTAAGTTCATTCTGGTGGTTGTTTATTTTGACACAGGGTCTTACCATGTATCCAATTCTGACCTGGAATTCATTTCTCTTGCCTCAGCCTCCCATTCATTTAGGTGCCAGGTGGTGGAAGACATTGTACCTGGCTTTTAAATAAAGTCCTAATTAAAGAGGGAGCTGATGAGGTCTGGGATGGGGGCGTGGGTCACCAGCAGAATCCTGGCCAGACCAGAGCTGAGAACACTATGAAAGCTCTCACAGAGGCAGAGTTTGAGCAGAGGACTACACACACACACATACACACACACACACACTATTGGGAAAGTGAGGACAGGAGCAGGAGAAAGCAGAAGGCCCACGAATGCTGTGCAAAATGCTCCTGTGTGCACTTGCGACCCAATTCTGGGACCACCTGAAGAATTCTGTGAACGCATCTCAGGATTGTCTCCGCAAGGGACTGGGAAGGAAGTTAGCATCCTCCGTGACCCAAGCTCCCTGCCTTCAGACTACCCCCGAGAGCACCCAATCCTCAAATCAAGATCTGGCTCAGAAGCTGTACGACTGTCACACACCCATACGACTGACACATACCCATAGCACAAGCTCCCCTTGGAAGCACGACATTACATCCAAATGAAAAACTTGGTCAGTCTGTTCCTTCGGTTTCTTACCCACTCACCCCAGAATAATATTCCTACACGTAAACCTTCAACAGTTCCCAATCACTCGGTTCTCTTCAAGCAGCACCATGCTTCAAAAAGGAGAGAAAAAAAAAATCCACGTTTGCAAAGTGTGTGAAAAAGCAATCCATCGTGGTACACAGGCTCACCACTGTGCATTGGGGTTTGGTCTTTTGCTATGTATTGTAATGTTAAATGCTGCCCGCCCCCCAAGGCCTGGTTGCCCTCAGGGGTGAGAGAATCTGCAGGAAGACCCAAGTGATGCTGTGTAACCTTACTCCTCCCCCCCACCCCGGCCCTCAAGTTATCCCTGATTGGTGAATAAAGAAACCTACAGTGTATAGCTGGGCAGAAGAGAGACAGGCGGAGTTTCTGTTCTTGGGGTTGGGGTCTGAGGCAGAGACCACAAGGAAGAGAAGGAAGAAGGTGGAAAGAGGAGAAGACACCATGGGCTGCATGAGTCATAAAGACATGGCCACGAGGAGTTAAGAGCATCCCAGATGGAATAAGGCCAAGTTATAACCTGGGGTTGTTAAGGTCTGCCTAGCTCTAGAGCATTAAAAGCTTATTATAAATATAAAAGTTGTGTGTCTTTAACCAGGAACGGAACAATCAAAGGCAAGGTAGTAACCCCGATTGAAATCAAACTCATACACACACCACCACCATGGAGCACACAACAGCGGGATGCACTCTAGACCTGGGGCCCAAGAGCCTGTGCTCTGCCTGAGGAAAGGGTTAAATCTCAGCACACTCTAGTTTAGCTGGAGGGGAAGACTCCACAGGGCAGGTGCCCAGAGATGCCTGCACTGCCTCAGGCAGGAGGGCACTGCTAACAGCATGGCTGCAGGGCATGAGTTTCCCACATCCTCACGTCTCTGAGTCCCCCCCCCCCCCAGACGCAGGATGCTCTCTGGATGGCAGCAAGAATCTAGAACTGTAAAAAGCGGTGGACAAGCAGAAAGGTAAACCTGCATCTTTTCCTCATTCCCTGGATAGGAAAGATACCTGCGGTACTTCTTATTGCGACAAAATGCAGAGGAATGACCGGTAGGGAATATCCCTCAAGGACAATCAATCCAACAATGGGTACATGGCACGGGCCACTCAGGCTTGGAATAGCAGCCGAATGTAAGCTGAATGATGGTCCCAGTGTCTCCAATCATTAGTAGCTCCATCCTAATTTCTGTTTCAGGACACCCACGTTTTCTACGCCAACAGTCAACCTCGGGATATTTTAAATGAGAATAAAGTTCCAGGAAGGAAGAGAAAACGCCAGCTACCGTATTGAATCGCAAATCTTAGAATCTGATGTTTATTTACAGACAACTTTTAAAGCCATCCCAATGATCACTCTTGTGTGTTTCCCATTCTTTTTTTTTTTTTTTTTGTCGGTGCACACAGATGTTTTTATTACAAATCCATTAGGAATGCAGGATGGCGTGAAATAAATAACTCAGGTGTTCTCGGGATCAAGATCCACCCTGTGCTCTTAGACAGCCTGACAGACTCTCCGGGGGTGAAGAGAAGGCTGTGACAGGCACTCAGCTCGAGCCTCTGATTCAAACACAACAGCCAAGAGTGGTAGAAACTTGTGCTCAGCCAACCCACCTTCACGTGACTCCTCAGACCGCGATTTCACTTGGAAGAAACTATACTGACACCCCTCAGCTACCGGCCCTCACAAGGCTCCGAAATCAGCCCTTGAAGAACAATCAAAGTTTGCTGTTTCTTAGACCTACCAGTCCTCCGGACAGCAGACAAAACCAAACCATCCCGGACCCAAACAGAACACTGTAAAATGGATTCACCTTAGACCTGCACTGACTAAAAACAAAGTCCTCCAATACTGGCTAACATCAATCGATTATAGGCAATAGCCTATAATCTGCACTGTGAATGACTTTCGAAGAGCCTGTGTTTTTCTTAAAGACTATTTTGTGCCTCTCCCCAAAAACGCTCTTTTCTTTTTTCTTTTTCTTTTTCCTTTTTCTTTTCTTTCTTTTTCTTTTTCTTTTTTCTTTTCTTTTCTTTTCTTTTCTTTTTTTTTTTTTTTTGGAAGGTTTTTTAATTGCTGAAACGCCTGAGCTCTTGATGAATCTATCCCAGTTGGCGTCTGTGTTCTTGCCTCAGTAAGTGAGAAAAAATTCACTGTACCATAGTAGCTTGTTCAATCTGGACTTACCATCAAAGCTGCAGCCTAAGGATATGGGCCAATAGCATCAGCAGGTCACGACCAGCTCGGAACACAGCCTTACCGTTTGTGGAGGTTTTTTTAAAGTTGTCCAGGAATTCCTCCAGCAGTTGGGACTGGTTGGGAGAGGGCGGCAGACTTTTCTGGTTTCTGGAGAACAGGTCACTGTCTGACCAGGAAGTACACAGGGTTGTCCTTGTGTTCACGGGCCGGGCGACTAGAGTGAGTCCCACAGTCTTCTCCGAAAACAGAGCCTCCATCTGCTTGATGTCAAGGTCAGACACTGCTTCCCCATTTAAGCTCATGATCTCATTGCCCTTTCTCAGCCCTGAGAGCAAAGGAAGGGAAAAACCAGGAAGAAAGGGGGAAGAGATTATGGAGATGCATTTTAAGACAGAAAGCAGGCTGCAAAGGCTCACCACTGACCAGTGATGAAATGCAGCATTATGTAAGGTGTTACAGCTCCAAGCTGGTGTTAAGCAGATTGTTTTGAACATAACACAATTTGGGGAACTGGGTGTCTCTGTTTCACAATTCTTTCTCTCCCTCTGTCTGGACATCTATATCAATACTCTCTTTACACACACACACACACACACACACACACACACATCTGTATGAATACTCTTTTTACACACATGCCTGTATAAATACGTTTTTACACACATACACACTTGTGTATGAATACTCTCTTTACATATACACACCTGTATGAATACTCCCTTTACACACATCTGTATAAATAATCTCTTTACACACATATCTGTATGAATACTCTCTTTACACATACACACATCTGTATGAATAATCTTTTAACACATATCTGTAATGAATACTCTCTTTGCATTCATACATCTGTATGAATGATCTCTTTACAGTCACTGTCCATATTATCTTTGCACACATCTATATGAATACTCTTTATATATACACGTGTGTGTGTGTGTGTGTGTGTGTGTGTGTGTGTGTATTTTTCAGGTCAATTCTTTCTCAAAAGTTCTCAGAGAAACCATCATCTGACAAAACCCGCAAGCAGAGCAAAAACCTCAGGAAGCAGAGCATCCTACAGTTAGAAACTCAGAGCGCGCAGACGCAGCACCGCACAGACCTCCTCCGTAGGCCAGGCTGTCAGGGAGAACATCGCTTATAACTATCCGGCTGAGATGCTGGTGCTCATTCACCTGAGCCGTGACTGCGAACCCTGGGGGAGAAAAGAACGAGCAGGTGTAAGTTCCCCTCCCTCGTCTCCCCGGCCCAGTTAGGGTGTGTCCGTGAACATCCATTCTCGGCAATGCAAGCATGCCGAGAAATTAAGTTTTAACTATTTTGAAAGTAGTCGTATTTGGCAAGCGTAGGGGAAAGAGGAACCCACAGGACTGGAGAGTTTAGACACAGGAGTGTGCAACGTTACCCAACAGGTGTAACTGCACACAAACACAGCCGCACATCCATAGCAGCTGGCCACTGGGAATAGCCTGGCCGACAATGGAGGAGATTAAGGATACTCAGAATATGATGTGCACAGACCACAGAACATTACTCGACCTTTTTTTAAAAAAAAAAAATTTTGGCACATCCTGTAATGGGAGGAACCCTGATGACATTAATGCTAAGGGAAGTAAGCTGGCACAGAAAGAGGAATATCAAAGGGTCCCCAAATTCATAAAGACAAAGGGTATAATGCGGGCTTGTCAGAGAGCCTGGAAAGGGGAGTAGAAAGCCGGCATGAATGGACACAGAGCGCCAGTCCTGCCAAGCGAAAGCGAGGGCGACTCGAGGACGGACAGGAAGATCCTTTGCCGCCACGGATTAAGGGTGTGGAGAATTGACTTCTGTCTCACCACGGTTAAAATGATGCTTTATTTTTTAAGTTAAGACTGGAAGATACTCTTCCTGAATGAAGCAGAGTGAGGCGTTCTAAGACGGGTAAAGGCAGGGGCTGAGCGCTGGCTCGGTGGACACAGCATGAGCCGCATAAGGGTAAGGATCAGAGTTCAAATCTCCGGAATCCATGTAAAAAGCCAGATGCATAGCACAAGCACTCGTATATGAGCCACCCTACAGGAGCTTGGGGCTGAACAAGGCTTAGAAGATTGCAGGTCAGAAATGTATAAATACACAGAGAGAGAGGGAGAGAGGGAGAGAGAGGGAGAGAGAAGGAGAGAGAGGGAGAGAGAGGGAGAGAGAGAGAGAGAGAGAGAGAGAATCCATCTGAATGGATCCAGTGTTTTATATATGCAAGACCCAGTACATGTCCTGCTCTGACCACATGTTCCCTCGGATACCGCCATGGTGGGGGCTATACTTATACATCTGGGTTTCCCAATGCTATCAATTCCCAGAGAACAGGGAAGACAAAAGACCCTGTGCCTAGATTCGTTCACTCGGATGGGAAGAAGACTCGCTTGCGGCAGCCGTAGAAGCAGACAAAAGGCTAAGAGGGTTTCCACACGAAGCCAACTCGCAACTGACCTACACCAACCTACAGCGGACACAGGGATTCTCACTTAAACTTAGCGTTTGGGAGGCTGAGGCAGGAGGACCACGACAAGGATATCCTGGGATCCCAGGCTAGTAAAGTAAGACTCTGCCTCGATATCAACCTACAAACCTGACCATGTGATCAACAAAGGGATCCGGAGAATAAAATTTTTAACGTACCATAGTTTGAGCATATTATCAACTTGGAATATTTTGAAGCAAATATCCATGCTGTGACAATATTTATAACATGACAAAACAGCCTTTCTGTGGAAGCATTCATCGGCCTTCTCTAAATACCGACTTCTCGCAGGAAAGGCATTCTAGCAGGGTGTGGCGAGACATGAGCAAAGTCTACGCAGACCTTGGAGCGGAGACTCAGTGAAGACCAAGGGCAATGAGTTAAATACTGACTAGATCAGAGGGAGATGAAGCCAAAAGATCAGGCTTATTCCAGTTAGACTGTCCATGTGTGGTCTTAAAGGGAGGGTAAGATTCCTTTCCTGGGAGAAAGGTCTGGAAAGGCCAGCATTCCAGGTTGGTAAGACTGTAGACAAAGAAAAGAAGTCTCAGGGGGCTGGAGGGATGGCTCAGTGGTTAAGATCACTTGCGGTCCTCTCCAGATGACCCGCGTTCTGCTCCCAGCGTGCAAGCTGGGCAGCTCACAACAGCCTGTAACTCCAGCCCCAGAGGATCAGACACGCCCTCTTCTGGCCTCTTTGGGCACTGCACAAGAGGCACATGCCCATGTGTTTACATCTCAATCAACACATGCATCAAAGAAGCCTTGTCTGGCTCCTGGGTGAACCAGCTAAGAGTAGCACCAGGTACAGTTAGTTTACTGTTATCACTGTCCCCAGCATGTCACATGTCTTACCAACTTTTATGTTATCTCCAGAAATTACCTTGCCATCTCTCCCAGTATTGATACATACCAGCCCATCTGACTGAAATAAATAATAATGAAGAGGGGGCGGGCGGGGGGGGGGCGAAGACCAAGGGCAAAGTGAGAATCGGTCGGTCTCCTGTCCCCAGGAGAGGGCTGCTGACACTCACCAAAGTCAGTCATGTCCCCAGTCTTGGTTAGCTGCACGTCATACACACTGAGTGGGAAAACTTCAATTTCATCATAAACCTGCGAAAGGAGAAAGCAGGAGAATCAGGGGGCTAACACTACCCAACCCTGTGGAATTACGTTGACACACTTTTGCACGGGGGAAGCTTAAAATACTGTTGATCCGAGGGTTGTTTACAAATCAAATGCCAAACTTGAACAGTTTGGCCCCCAAATTACAGTCCCCAAAATTAAGAGGCCCACACGTGCGGAGGCCTAGGGAAAGAGCTGAGCTTGTGGAGTGCTCACTTAGGACATGTGGCCCTGGGGCTGATCCCCCGACATCACACGGACTAGGTGTGGTGGCACACACTTGTATTCCAAACACACGGGATAGGGAAGCAGGAGGGTCAGAATCTCAAGATTGTTCTCAGATACATGGAGTTCAAGGCCAGCCTGGGCTACGTGAGGTTGGGCATGGATAAGGCTGGACAGCCCCTCTTGATCGGCAGATCCACTTGCCTGCTCTTGCATGTATTCATACAGCGCAGGTACACACCACTCCACATTTTTATCCACCACCTTTCGGAGCTGAAGACCATAGTGAGTGGGTTCCAACTGCCTCATCTGCAAAGAAAACGCTTGGTTACTCGGAGTCTAACTGCCTGTCCTAAAACCATCAGCATTCCGGAGGCCCGTGACAGAGCGCTATCAAAAAAATCCCCCAAAATAACCTGAGTATAATTTGCTCTGTCTAGAACTAGAGAAAACCTAGGATTTAAATGTGCAAAAACAAGAAAAGGAAGGGTCAAAATTCATTGTTTAAGGTCTCCTCTAAATGCTTATCATCTCAAAGTATAAGGTTCATTGCTAGGGAGTGTTACATCTTATCCATCACACAACCCATGTCCCTTCCGACAGCTAGCTCTCTGCCACCTGCTGGCCGCTAACTGTAAGTTGCTTGTCATTAGGAAAGTAGAGAGATTTTAAGTTATTCAGACTTCAGAGTTTCATAAATCAAAGTATTTTCAAAGGGAAGATGTTTAAGTGCAGATATATTCTAACTCCTGCCCCTGCCCTGTGTGTGAGTGTGTGTGTGTCTGTGTGTATGTGTTTGTGTATGTATGTGTGTATGTGTTTGCGTGTATGTATGTGTATGTGTGTATATGTATATGTGTATATGCATGTGCATGTATATGTATGTATGCGTGTATGTGTGAGTGTGTGTGTGTCTGTGTGTATGTGTATGTGTTTGTGTATGTATGTGTGTGTATGTGTTTGTGTGTATGTACGTGTATGTGTGTATATGTATATGTGTATATGCATGTGCATGTATATGTATGTATGCATGTATGTGTGAGTGTGTGTGTGTGAGTGTGTATGTGTATGTGTTTGTGTATGTATGTGTGTGTATGTGTTTGTGTGTATGTACGTGTATGTGTGTATATGTATATGTGTATATGCATGTGTATGTATATGTATGTATGCGTGTATGTGTGTGTGTGTGAGTGTGTGTGTGTGTGTGTGAGTATGTGTATGTGTTTGTGTATGTATGTGTGTGTATGTGTTTGTGTGTATGTACGTGTATGTGTGTATATGTATATGTGTATATGCATGTGTATGTATATGTATGTATGCATGTATGTGTGTGTGAGTGTGTGTGTGTGTGAGTGTGTGTGTGTATGTGTATGTGTTTGTGTATGTATGTGTGTGTATGTGTTTGTGTGTATGTACGTGTATGTGTGTATAAGTATATGTGTATATGCATGTGTATGTATATGTATGTATGCATGTATGTGTGTGTGAGTGTGTGTGTGTGTGTGTCTGTGTGTATGTGTATGTGTTTGTGTATGTATGTGTGTGTATGTGTTTGTGTGTATGTACATGTATGTGTGTATATGTATATGTGTATATGCATGTGTATGTATATGTATGTATGCATGTGTGTGTGAGTGTGTGTGTGTGTGTGTGTGTGTGTGTGAGTGTGTATGTGTATGTGTTTGTGTATGTATGTGTGTGTATGTGTTTGTGTGTATGTACGTGTATGTGTGTATATGTATATGTGTATATGCATGTGTATGTATATGTATGTATGCGTGTATGTGTGAGTGTGTGTGTGTGTGAGTATGTATGCCTTCTTTTTCCCCTCACTTGCATCTTTTCTTTCTTCCCCGCACTTTCGACAAAAAAGCATTTCTCTCAAGCCTGTGCTCCAAAAGTTTCAGCTGACCCCCTGCCTCTGACACCTTTTAACACCCAGAAAGGTTATCACTGTTTTTTTTTTTTTTTATCACCTACAGAGATCAACACTGAGGCTTTTCTAAATAAAAGGCTAACATACTGGGTTTGGGGGACGCAGTTAAGTTTATAAAGACAATAACATATACACTAAAGCCTCAAGGCCAAGCACAAAAGAGTTAAAATACTTGCTCTCCCCGTTTCTACCATGAACGTCAACGGACTCTATTCTGGAGTACTTAACGCGTTCAGCTCTACTCTGCCACCTGGTGGTCTGAACGTACCAGGCATGTCAGTGCTGAGTGGACTCAGGCTACACTTCCTCTTTAAACTGGAAATAAAGACCCGTTGGAAGAGCTCATACGAGTGTCCAGAAAGCAACCGTGAGTGGGTTGAGTCATGAGCTGAATAGCACACCAAGTTACTTCATCTCCGTGTAGCGTGAACAACAGAGGTCAGAACGACTCCCGTTGCAGATTCAAAGCTTACCTCGTGGAATCGTGGGCTCAGACTCATTCGTCTGAAGGGCGGAGAGTTCACATACTAGCTAGAAAATGTTAGTATGTTCCCCTGTGTAGAAACACCCCCCAACAAAAGTGAATGCAGAGGAATACACCACTAACAAGCCCTCTCTACTCAGAAGCATTTCTACGGCCAAATTCATCACCTTGCACGCCAGAGCCAGAACATCTTCCACCCGGTGCTCTGGCCTGATGATCACAGTAACTCCTTCGTGGTCCTGGAAGTGGACATAAGTCTGGACCTCCCACGCGCTGTCTCGGAGAGCGCTGTCTACTGAGGAGCCATACAGATGCAGGTCAAGGACCTGTGTATGATGAGAAAAATAAAGACAGGTTGGATGAGCGGAAGTGGAAACCACGGGGGGCCAAATGTTCCCTCGATGCAAGCAGTTAGTACTATGAAGTTCTGACCACACACACCACACTGGGCCTTCACACCACTTCACACACACACACATACACACATACTCACACAACATACATATACATACACACATACTCACACAACATACATATACATACACACATACTCACACACACATACATACATACATACATACATACATATACACATGCACACACACATATGCCAGTCCTCACCTCTTCAGACTCTCTACACAGATGGCGCTGAAGCCCCCGGAGGAAAACTGCTACAGAGTCCCAATGGAGAAGGGCCACTGGGAAGTGTACACTGAATCCTTAGCTCCTTTCCAGCTTCCAAAGGGTCTCACCCACAGCCCTTGGCATCTGTCTGTCTGTGCCCTGGCTCAGCTTTAAACTGAACCCTGCGTAAGTGTGATGATCCTCTTTTCTCCTGTTTAAACTTTTAGAGTATAGCTTCTAGTAAAGAGGACATCCTTTCCCCATCGTTCAGCGACGTCAGACATGGCGGCTCTATCAGGAAGTTGCCTCACCGTCGGCCCTGCACATTGCTTTAAGCACAAAGTAAACTGTGCAAAGCAAAACTTGATGTGGTAAAAGACGTTCCAAAGAACGGGCCTGGGCAGAAAGGGGAAGGAAATCCATCTTCCTATGTCACTGGAAGTGGGATGCTGGGTCCGTCATGGTCACAGCCGGAATCAGCCTCCCCTCACTGAGGAAGAAAGGAAGAGACAGACAGGGCAGATGCCTTGAGCCTAGGACACCAGGCTGGGATACTCTCTCCCAAGGGGACCTGTCACATGAGTAAGGACATTCCCTGGCTCACTTCTCCTGGGCATTTGGGTCACTTTGGCAGTGGTTCCCGGCCAGCCACCAGGTAAGAACAGGCGCGGTCCTAATTAAGCCGCTTAAGGCTCCCTTCTTAATGAATATTGAAAAAAAAAATCACATGGGAAGCCCAGCAGAGGTCGCTGTGGAGTAAGGAACATCAAAAGGAAGGCCATGGAAAGGAACAACAGAAACCAAGTTACCGCCACTCCCTACTGTCTTCAAGAGAGTGAGCTGGGCAGAACTCAAAACTCAAATCCCTGCCACGTCACGGCTTCCCGCCCTCTCTCATTCCTGACTGACTGTCCGTCCATCAGAGGGAGATTTCCTCACATAAAATAAACTCCCACCCTGCTACCAATTTACTCAGAGCCTTCTCAGGTATGCACCGTCTTTACCCTCTACTTACCAGGCCAGAAAAATGGGGAGCTTTAAGCCTACACAACTAATCCTTAGAGTATGGAAGGGCTCCGACCCCCAAAGTCTGGATGTGAGTCAGGTCTCCCCACTTTGATGCCACGTGAAAATGGCAGCCTGCCAACTGACTTCTCTCCACGGTGAACGTGACTTCATAGTCCAGATTCGTTTCCTGATTCTACTACAGGACCCGCGCCCTAGTGGAAGAAACCGTCTCAAGAGGCCTTCCCATAAAAAGCAAGGTACTCCCCTGCCTCTACTCATTGCAATTGCTTCTCTCTGTTGCTCTGTGTCCCTGACTTTCATGTTGGAATCACTAGTTAGGGGAACCCACTAAACTTGGTACTTGACAGAGCCGAATCCAGCTCACACAGGGTCACCTTCGGGTGCATCCACTTTAAGTGGCGAAGGACAATAATGTCTTTGTTTCTCCATTACAGTCTCCTCTAACCCTTGGCAAGGTATCTCACACCCAGAATACACCTGGGTACTGAGGAAACCCACACCACTAAAGAGTCGCACTCAACAAAGGTGAAAGGTCAGGCTTCCCATTTGCCTCTGGCTCAAATTTGCTTTTCCAGAATCCGCTTCTTCCTAGTCCCAACGAATTGTCGGATGGTTCAAACAAGGCAAGGCTTGAACAGGAGAGATGTGTGAAAGGAAATGAAGGAGTGGACGGAAGGACAGAAACAAGCTTGTTATGCTCAACCGAGTTCAACTGTGAGCTTGTGCCTGCGAGGAGGGGTCTTCATTTCCATCTCTGCTTTTCACAGAAGGCGCCTATCAAAGCCAAGGCCACCAGGGACTTAAAGCCTCTTCAGAGACCTCCCGCCATGACAAATCAGATGTGCTGTTTGCTGTTCCATGCAAGCATGCATGCCCACATGCATGCATGCATGCATGCATACATACCCGTGCACACACATGCATTTAATACAGAAAAGGAGAGACCTGGTTATTCGATGAAGTCAATGAATGTGGGATGGATTAATTAGAACCAGGGAAGGGGGAAAGTCTATTTGTTGAATACAGATCTCCTACGTTATTTTAAGCTTTGCCCTTTTGGAGAGAAAGCTCCTTTGATTTCCTCCTTCAGCATCTAAGCTGAAACCATCCGCACTTCAGTTCCGAGAGTTAGACAAAATGTTCTTCTATGTCCTTTTCATAAAGGAGAAAAATCCCCAGACTAAACACACACACACAAAGCAAAAAAAAGGTCAAATCTCTTTATCTTGGTACCCTTAGGCAGCCTGGTAATCTACTGTCTCAACACCTCTCTCCCCTTAGAGGAAAGCACCACAAACACCAGCTTCACAAGGTCACCCCTCGAGGAATGGCATTAGGGAGATAGAGACGTAGTGAAAACTTTGTCAGCTTGGACAGAGTCTGAGCACCAGACCTGCATTAACCCCACAGTGCAGTGACAGCCACTGTCCAGAAGTGCATGAGAAATAGTCCTTGTTCCAAAACCTTGGGGAACCCGGGATGGGGTACAACACTGTCTTCTCATAGCCCAGCTCCTGCTGGCCATCTAGGAACTTAGAGCACAGTGAACTCCAGCCCCAGCCCCAGCCCCAGCATGCCACCTTAGCAACTGTAAATCAGGCTAGCTTTCCTGGTAGGGCAACTTCTACATTAGAAAATCATCAATCACCAATCACCAATCATCATCATCATCATCACCATCATCATCATCACCACCACCACCATCATCCTAATGGTCCCGAAACCACACGTCCAATTACTTAGGCTCATTATGTCACACACACACACACACACACACACACACACAGAATGGTAACCCTGCGTATTCTCACAGCAGATGCTGTTGGGTCCAATGGCTTATAATTACTGCCTGGATCATTGTAAGGATGTTGAGTAGCAAAATCACAGTGTCTGTCAAAAGCAGGGGCCCCGCGCCACCCCTGTCGCTGATAAAAGGAGAGTCGATTAGCAAGTGAGATGAGGAGACAGCACAAAAGAAATGATGTGCCCTGGCTTTTCTTGACAGCTCCACATCGTGGAGGATGTAGTGTTTATTTCCTTCTTGGGCAGATGCCCAGACACCAGCGGTTAGGAAGGAAAAACAAAGCCCTGGCTGGCCAGCTATGTGTACGGAAAGAGACAAACACGGATACGGTCTATAGGCGTACACGGGCATGTACTGTGGAAGGTTCCAGACGAGCCTTCTATTTAAACAGACTGCACGGCCGTGGTCAACAGTTGGTTATTTCGTTCACATTTTCCATTTGAGAAACCGACACTGGGGTGCCCAACACCCTACACACACACACACACACACACACACACACACACACACATACCCCAGTCTGTAGTTAGTCAGTACTGGGACAATACTTCATTCACTCACTGCCACAGAAAGTCAGGACACCCCAGACAGTTTTACCAGAGCAGAGGCCAAGGCCTGGAGGGGCGGGGGCTGCCATGGCTGCCCTGCCGTGGCTTTCTGGGGCAGCTGCCACCCTAGCTCAGTGGGAGATTTGTTGACACATCTCCATAACAAACACCTCCTTGCCAAACACTGTCGGAGACTCAGTTATTACTCATCAAGGAGGCTCTGAAAAGCTCTCATTTGGGGCCAGCCAAGGTGTCCTTTAAAAAATGCTCCAAGCAGGCTGGCTCTCCTCCAGCGCTAACAGAGTTCCAATTAGGGTGACTCACTGTGAGACCCTCACAGGATGTACCAATTATGGTGGGGTATTTAAAAAGGGGTCCGGCTCCTCCCTCACAACGGCCTTTCTGGGTAACTCCAACGCACATAATGTACTTACTGTATAAAAACAGATGGTTTGTGTGCTACAAATATTCTCCGTGATTAGCACAAGACAACCAGTGAATGATAATTGTAATTATTCAGCCAGCCACGAGCAGAATTTTCAGCCAAAGGGGTATTTAAAAAAAAAAAAAAAAAGCCTCTTTGACTTTAAGCTGCAGTTCAATTTGAACCTAGACCTGTGTTCTGTTGACACAGGACAGAAAGATGCACCATTAAAGCAGCCAACACAGAGATGGAGAGTCTCCTGTATCCCTACCCAGAGTTCCATCCTTAAATGGAGCAAACAGGGCTGGAGAGATGTCTTCGATGGCTTTGGTGGGAGACTTGAGGATTCAACCTGCGCCCGATTTAACTAAGGACTGACTTTCGTCACCAGTGATTATTTTAGCAAAATTTCCTCTCAAAGTCTGCCATGGGTCTTAATAATGCTTTGGTGATCTCACTCTTTAAACTTTTAAAATAAGAACTTCCTTTGTTACACAATGTTTAAAGAGATGCAATCTTAAAACGCTGGGATTTTATCCTGGGCCAACACTTCTCAGCCATTGAAGGACTACAGCTAATACAAATGATTAACAGACACATTAATGTTGACATGAGCTATGGGCTTAGAATACACAGGAACACTTACACTGCACAGTGCCAAGGATGATGAAAAACTCTTCAAAACAACACACACACACACACACACACACATGTTCATGCACATAAACACATACATACTCTCACATTCACATACATACACATACACACTCATACACTTACACACACACACAAACACACACTAACTCACACACACTCTCACACTCACACACACACACGTTCATGCACATAAACACATACACACTCTCACACACTCACACACAAACACACACTAACTCGCACACACTCTCACACTCACACTCACACACACACACGTTCATGCACATAAACACATACACACTGTCACATTTACATACACATACTCATACACACTCATACACTCACACACACACAAACTCACACACACTCTCACACACACACCCTATATATACACATATACTCTCACACCTATACACACATTCACTCTCTTACATATACTCTCTCACATGAACACACACTCACAAACACACACTAACCCACACACACATACTCTTACATTCACACGCACATACTCGTACACTCATACATGTTCACACACTCACGACTCACTCATGCAAACACACACACACACACACACACACACATACACGTGACTTAATAGGACAAGGCAGGACACAGAAAGAATACAGCAAATCTTGGTGACATTAACCACAGGATTATGCCAAGTTCCCCAACAACAGTATGATCTGACATGGGTTCTAAATCATCTCTGCAAGTATACAGAGACCTCTGGGTAGAGAATGGTCAGCATCCCTTACAAAACAGTGGTCACTTAGCATCCTTTATAGAAAAGAAAAATTGGATGAAGCTTTTCTGTCTACCCACGGCTCGTGAACTTTAGCACAAAACAGGAGATTCCTGGTTCAAGCCACCCCATTCCACAACCTGCTCTTGGCACCCTAGTCCCGGGAGGTTGCAGATGAGAAGAAACAATTCTATAGACTCTCTAACTCGTTCACACTCATCCTGCAGGAGTTAGGGCACCGAAGGCTGAGCTGCCATGCAGGAGGAATGGTTTTAGCAACAACAATGACACACTAAAGAGACAGTACCCCGCTTCATAAGGAGGCAGAACATATATCTGAGTATTTTAGGTCACCAGAGAGTACCCCATTCCCTCCCAAAGCAACTGTCAGTGTCTAACTCAGATTTTTTTTTCAGACTAAACTTCCAACTTATTGAATTATTTCCATTAATACATTGGGTAGTTTTGGCAAAGATGGAGTAGGTTTGTCTATGCTGATCATTATCGGGCTTTCTTATTTTATTTTTTTTATCTTATGTTGGTGTGAGAGAGTGTGCATTTGTGTGCACGCCATTTGGATGCAGGTGCCCAGGGAGGTCGGACGAGAACATCAGGGTCTCCTGGAGCTGAAGTTATAGGCAGTTGTGAGCTGCCCTGTGGGTGCCGGGAACTGAACTAGGTCCACTGAGGAACAGCAAACTCTGGAAAATGTTGAACCATTTCTTCAGCTCCAGCATCATAAATTATTTCATTATGTTATATGCAAGGCTGTTTTGCCTGCATGAATATCCGCAAACCACACAAGTGCCTGGTGTCCTCTGAAGAGAACATCAAATTCTCCTGGAACTGGAGTTACAGGTGGTTGTTAGCCATCATCTGGTGCTAGAAAATGAACTTGGAGCCTGTTGAAGAACAGTAGATATTCTTTTTCTTTTTAAAGATTTATTTATTATTTATTATATGTAAGTACACTGTAGCTGTCTTCAGACATCCCAGAAGAGGCCATCAGATATCATTAAGGATGGTTGTGAGCCACCACGTGGTTGCTGGGATTTGAACTCAGGACCTTCAGAAGAGCAGTCAGTGCTCTTAACCGCTGAGCCATCATTCCAACCCCAACAGTAGATATTCTTAACCTCTAAACCCTATATCTCCAGTCCCACTACTGACCTCTTACCTTTGATGAGTAGCTCGGATGTCTGTTAGAAATAAAATTAAAGATAAAGCAATCTGGTGGAAGGAAAGCTGGAGAAACTAATAATATGAACCACAGCTTTTCGAGAAGGATGGGAGTTTGGAGAAAGCACAAAATGTAACTTATAAGCACCCACTCCTGACCATACTTCTGATCTCAGAAACAGAAGCAACCCTAGACACTAGACATGGTTCAACCCCACTGAGGATGTCTAGAGAAGCATCTGTATGAAGAAGGCCTTGAAGGTCATGGAGGAAGCTGAAACTTGATATTCACTAATATTCAAAGGAGAATCAGGAACTGCTGAGGAACAGGTAAGCTTACGCCAAAGATGCAACTCTGGTAAGGTACTAATTTTAAGGTGATAATGTTGTAAGTTTAAATGCCTCCAAAAATTCTTATCATTCAGGGAATTCTTCTTAGCTTACTTAGTAGGGCCATTTTAATTCTAAACTTGTCTTTTAACAGATCCATGTGAAGAACATAAACCAGCATTGCTCAACTTAGTCAACACAAAACAAGATGGCTGCCAAGATGGCTGCCCTGTCCCACCATGTTTACCTCGTTGGAGTTAGTGGACTTTTGAGGTAGCTGAGTTCCAAGAAATCCATGGCTGTAGCTAGAATCAAACATCTGACAGAGAGAAGGAAAAGAAAAAAGACTAATGAAATGGTTCTGCAGTGTTCCTTGGCATTTACACATTTGTAGTTTAAAGACTGAAGTTGTATAACATTTTATTTTAACTCCATTTCACAGTCTATACTACTATTCAAATACAAAGCTTTCCCTCTGCAGAGAAATCTGCTTTCTTTCCTCCCGTAGCTTCATACTTACTTTTCTGTGATGTTTCACAGTATTTAAGTCATCTTGAATTTTCTTGACATTGGTTTTTTTTTTTTTAACTAATTATGCATTTCAGAAGAGGAAGAACAGAGCTGGCAAAGCCACAAAATCAATCTTATAACTGTCATCAATGTGCTTAGAATAAATATTGGAAGACAATATGTTTGAAGCCAAAAAAGACTAGAATCGTTCTCTTTCACTTTTGTAAATCTTATCTTCTAAATTTTGTAGAATACTAACATAAAACATTCAACTAGGAATACCTAATAAATCAACTTCATTCAGCTGTGTAAGTACTAGCATCATGTCTTTTTAAAACAAAAAATGTTCAACCAAATGCTTTTGTCTATCAAGAAATCTTTTGTTGAGAACATTTAGCAGATACGCTGAGGCAGACGGCACGGCTCATTTAATTAACTAAATGGTACTTCTAAAAATAAGCCAGTTATCCTGTTATCTATCACTTTGTCGCTTTAATTACATGAAGTTATCTTGATTAATATAAAAATTGACCCTGATATTTACACACAGAACATAATTATGGCAGTTCCATTTAGAAAATGCAGGTCCAATATTAGCCAATGGACTACAGTTAACCACTACTATAACCAACAAGTAGCTACTTCTTGCAAGTAAATAAAAATGCAAATAGAAATGGAGGTGTCAAAAATGTCACCCAGCCGGGCGGTGGTGGCGCACGCCTGTAATCCCAGCACTTGGGAGGCAGAGGCACGCGGATTTCTGAGTTCAAGGCCAGCCTGGTCTGCAGAGTGAGTTCCAGGACAGCCAGGGCTATACAGAGAAACCCTGTCTCAAAAAACAAAAACAAAAACAAACAAACAAAAACAAACAAAAATGTCACCCAGCCTCTTGTTCCTCCCATGTCAAGAACTCACCTGAGTTATGGAAGCTCTCTTCTCCCTACCCTTTCTTGCTAGGGTGTCCAGACCTTTCAATGAAGAAAATATGCCTTTCTTGTTTTTTCCTCTCTGAGTAAGGGAAAGTGTTCTTTTCCTGAGAGCAGAATCATCTCTGGAACATACCTGATGGAAAACACAATTGGAACACATCTCAAAGCCCATCCAGCCTGGCTGTAGGTGTGTTCTGACAGTGTCCGAGTCTGCTGCCTAGTTACAGAACTCAGCCTCCACAGAGGCCGTACCTAGATAGCACAAGCCAACATTCAGATGGGCCCACGACAGGCAGCAGAGTCGGCAAAACCACTCTGATCTCTTTAGGATGAGCCAGTTCAATGCAAAAAGGCTGAAGCAAGTTCAGACCCTACCCACGGGGCTCCCAGCCCTACAGACCAAGCAACCTTTATCTAAGCATTGTGTTTGCATATGCGTTCATGTCTGCAAACCCCAAGGGTCAATTTTGAGGGTCACTTCTCAGGCACCACCCACCATGTTTATCCTTTCCCTTTTATGTGTATATGGTGACTGTGCCTGTGTATATGCATGCTCATATGTGTGTGTGGGGGGGGAGGGCTCATGTGCATTCGTGTGCTCAGGGGAGGCCTGAAGTTGACTCCAGGAATCCTCCCCAGTCCTTCTTCTGCCTTGTTCTTTGAGACACGAAATATCAATCGAACTCAGAATTTATTGATATTACTAACCTGGCTGGCCAACTTGCTCGGCTCTAGGGACCCTGTCTCCACCTTCCAAAGGCTGTAATTACAGGTGGGTAGCCAGGGCCTCCCAGCATTTGCAGGGATACATATCAGAATGCCTTTCTTCTTGCTCTAAGCACCGAGCCATCTGCCTAGTACTCAATCTTTTCTTTCTTTTTCTCTTTCTCCCTCTCTTTTCTCTCCCTCTCTTTTTTCTCTCTCTCCCTCTCTTTTCTCTCCCTCTCTTTTTTCTCTCTCTCCCTCTTTTCTTTCTCTCTCTCTCTCTCTCTCTCTCTCTCTCTCTCTCTCTCTCACTCTCTCTCTCTCTCTTCTTCTTCTTCTTCTTCTTCTTCTTCTTCTGTTTTGTAGAGATAGGTTCTTGCTTACCAGGAGCTTCCCAAGTATAGGTTCTAGGATGAAACCCAGGTCTTCCAACTTTCAAGGACACTACTTTACTCACCGAACTATCATCCCAGCCCCAGGTTAAACAACATTTAATTCATCTTTTTCTTCTTTACCCAGTAAGGCCACTCCACAGGGACTCCCACCTTCCCAAGAGTATGAGGAGGGATAGGCAGGCAGATAAGAAGATGGACTAACTTCCAGCTAACAGCTAGAATAAGCATCTGAGAAACTGGAAACCACGGTCTCTCCTCTGCTGGTCCCCAGCGCCTAGCCTCTGGGGACCCTTGTCAGTCACCAGGTTAACTTCCAGCAGAGGCATTAGCCAGCTGCAGAAAGGTGTGAGCCACTGACCCCAGCCCTCCCCGGAGAACTTACCAGAGCATGGAAAGACGAAACAGACAGGACGCCCAGCCTGCCAAGAGCCAGCTTAGAGGGGCGGCTGGTGGCAGCAAGGAGACTCTTGGGATTTGGTAACTCCCCACCTTGTAAGCTCGCCAAATAGCAACGCATGCGAAACAGGTCCATGTGGAATTTTTCCAGATTCTGCTCCCATTGCTGGATCTTAAACAGCGAGAAGAGAGGTGACTTCAACCTTAGCTCTGAGAAGAGGGGTGACTTCAACCTTAGCTCCGAATCTGTGTGGCTCAAACTGCAAATGCAATTCCATACACAGCCCTCGAGGAAGGATTACAAGCAACTGGACCTGCATGGTTTCAATCTGCTGTTCCCCACATGTAACATGTATGTGTAGGACCATGACCTCGTACTGGAACATACTAGGTCATGGTCCTACACATATGGACACTTGGATATACTTCATTAGGACAGCCGAGATCAAAGAGGTCCCAACAGAGTGACATGCTGTCTTAGTCAGGGTTTCTATTCCTGCAAAAACATCATGACCAAGAAGCAAGTTGTGGAGGAAAGGTTTTATTCCGCTTACACATCTATATTGCTGTTCATCACCAAAGGAAGTCAGGACTGGAACTCAAGCAGGACAGGAAGCAGGAGCTGATGCAGTGACCATGGAGGGATGTTACTGACTGGCTTGCTTCCCCTGGCTTGCTCAGCCTGCTCTCTTATAGAACCCAAGAATACCAGCCCAGAGATGGCACCACCCACCCCCCTTGATGCTAATTGGGAAAATGCCCCACAGCTGGATCTCATGGAGGCACTTCCCCAACTGAAGCTCCTTTCTCTGTGATAACTCCAGCCTGTGTTGACATGCAAAACCAGCCAGCACACATGCTAAAGTGCATGCTAATTTCAGAGCTACAGTGCTGACTCACCATGGGATGTAAAGCGAAATACATGACTCCCTGTGACATGTCTCTTCCCATTTACACCCCTAGATCCTCTCCTGGGGGGGGGGTCACATATCAGATACCCTGCACTTCAGATATTTACATTACAATTCTCAAACAGTAACAAAATTACAGTTATGAAGTAGCAATGAAATAATACTCTGGTCAGGGGTCACCCCAATGTGAGGAACTATATTAAAAGGTCCCAGCATTAGGGAGGCTGAGGGCCACTACCCTACTGGATGAGTTACACACAGACAACACGTCATGTGTGGTGGTGGGGACCTGACGTCCCAAAACAATGACAAACAAGTGCACGCCCGAGACAGGACAGACATTGAGCACTCGCTGCTATTCGGTGTCTGGGAGAATAACTACCTGTACACCTGAAAGCAATTAAAACAGCTACATGACAGACTATTCACACGACAGAAGCTGCCATGTATTTCTTCAAAAAAAAAAAAAAAGGAGTTATGAGCTGGCCAAGAAGTGCCACCAATGGTATTTGTCTAGGAACCTCTCTCCTGTCTTCCCATCACAACCATAAGTTTATATAAAATGTGACCTCTATTTGCATGCAGATCAACAGGCAGTGTGAGAGGCACAGGAGATTTGATAACATAAAGCTCAGTGCAGGCCAGCAAGCTGGCATTCCGCAGGCCCTAGTGGCCACCTCTTCATGGCCTACAGTGATCACTGGGCACTGGACTTTACCAAGGACGACAGATTTCCTCAACACCAATGGCGTCGTTATTGGCTGAGTTATTCAGTGTCCACAGAGAACCAGACAAAATCCCCCATGTCAGTCATCCACTCTGAATAAACAAGCATTAGAAAGATCTCCAGCCCTGAACACCACTCCCCATCCAGTCTTTTCCAAAAATTACAGATTTGGGGTGTTCTCCAGACCTCCTCTAAGTTATCTGCATCTCCCTCTTCTAGGTTCAACATGAAACTTTCTGTATGAAACAAATGCAATGCAAGTTCTTGGGGGTGCAGCTCAGCTCTGGGGGTACAGCTCAGTTCTTGGGGTGCCGCTCAGTGGGTAGAGCACGTGTTTACTCACATTCCCAAAGCCCTGGGGCTGGGTCACAAGTTGGGCATCATGGTGCATGCCTATACCCCAACATTTGGAAGGTTTAGATAAGATTAGTCAATTAAGGACATTTTCAGCAACCTAGTATCTTCCCCAATCCAGAGCAGATTTAAAATAAGGTGTGTGTGTGTGTGTGTGTGTGTGTGTGTGTGTGTGTGTGTACATGAGTTCTATGCTGCATGTGTGGAGGTCAGAGACAACTTTTGGAAGCTGCTTCTCTTCTTCCACCTCCACATGGGTACCCGAGATCAGGCTCAGGTCATTAGGTTACGTCCATTAAAGCCATATCGCCAGTCCCACACAGAGGGAAATGTTTAATGATGAAATCCCACAGGAAACTCCCAGGTCTGAGCACCGGCAGCACAAGCCCAGTGATGAGTTTCCACTCTATTGGTAACCTAGGGGGGTTCAGTGAATGAGCGCCGAGATGTCCTGGAGAACCGTAAAAGGGCAGGAGGGAGAGGGGATGAGGCCTGATGACAAAAATCACGATGACGCAAAAGAGCACGTGATGCATTCAAAGAAAGACAGCAGCATTCCCGCAGCACCCAACCCTCTGAGGAAAGTATTTTATCCCATTTACTCATCCAGTCGCAACATCTGGCCCAACTGTCCATTTGTAGGTTTGACCTAAAAGACAGTTCACTTTTTCCTTCTTGGGTGGAGTGGCTTTTCAAAACACCCACTCTTGCGCTTTGCAAACACGGAGACCTAGGGTCACTAAAGACCCCAACCAGTGACAACGGTTTACCGACGTTGACCAGAGGCTAGAACAGCAAGTCTTGTTTCAGCAGCTGGCTGGCTAGCTTTACTTTGCCTCCTTGGAGATAAAAGTCACCCGTTTTTACAGCCAGCAAGTTTTCCTTCAAACCAAACTGGAAACCCCACGTTATAGGAGCCAGGGAAGCAAGGATTGGCCACACATTATCCGAAGCCAGGCACCCTACACTTAGTCAGCAAGCAAAGCATTGTGCACCTTCCTGAAGTCCCACGGAGCATTTAGCGAGCACTCCAGAGCAGATTTGGGTCCAGTTCCTGGTTCTGCTGCTTACCAGCTGCGAACCATCAGAAACCTCACCCACCTAAAGGTCTGTTCCCTCATCCCTCAGATGGACCAGTCTGCCCATCCCTACTGGGTAGAGGGATCAGAAAAATCAAATATGACCATAGCTTGCAGAGGACTCTGAGACTACTACACCAGAGAGGAAACGAGGAGAGAGGAAGACACATGAGGGAGAAAGGAAGGCAGGGGGCAGACTTAGAGAAGAGGCGGGGTTTCTACAATTAGGAGAAAAGACTCCTGACTCACGGAAGGGGCCAGTTGACGCCAATTTTCAACTTGACAGCATCTAGAATCTCCCAGGAGACATGCTCTCAACACAACCTTGAGGGGTTATCCAAATGAGAATAACTGAAGCAGGAAGACCCATCCTAAACGTGGGAGGTGCCATTCCATGGGCTGAGCACAGCGGTTTTGTCACAGCAACAAGGGAAGTGCCCCAAAACATCACACCATGTCTAGTCACTCACCACTCATAACCAAAGATATGAGAAATAGGGTCCCTTAGGAGCTGTGTTCTGCAGCGAGGTGGGGGTGGGGGGGAGCCCCAAGAGACAACTAGCAAGCAGCATGCTGAGCAAGGAGAAAAGACAGAGCCATGTGACGTCTTAGACGGAACCCGTGTGAGGAGAGCCTTGGAGGACGTAGCCCACAGGCCTTCACGAGAAATGAGATGTGCAGAGGGGACCCGGTGACCAGAGGTAGCATGCGTGTGCACCACGTGGAGTTCTCTCTGCCTGTAAACCTCAGAAAGGATAGGAGTCGGGAAGCAGTCTAAGAGAACAAGGCCAAGAAGGGTTATGGATGAAGGCCAGAGTGGGCAGCGGTTCGTGCTCAATGCCATGGAAACGCCAAGGGCCTTTGAAACCAGGAAACCTTGTGACCGGATGTGTCGGTTACACACGAACACCGTTGGCTGTGTGAAAATGTATCACCCTGTCCAGGACACCTTTCTCTGCCCCTCTTCTGGTTAAAGCCTCCTTTCTAAGAAGCAGTTCAGATGGTTCCCTCCTCCAGAAGTCTCCCAAGCCTACCCAGGACATTACATCTCCTCTCGCTGTCTTGGCCTTGCACCATTCAAACGATAGCTCTAGCGTTATCCTCTTGTGTTGACATTACAGGCCCAGTCCTGTCATGGTTCCAGATGGAGGATACTCTGAGGACACGTCGTCTCCCAGTGTGCATGCATGCCTAGCCTACAGTGGGTACTGTGTAGAAGGTCACTGGAGTGGACGACATTGGTTCTGCTACCCAACACACGCCTGCCGGCTCCCTACTGACCACTAAACAAAGCCCATATCTGGGCATTGCATCTCTATCAACCAGCCTTGTCCCCGAGCCCCTCCCTAACTCTTCTCCACGCTCCACAAATCGGGCCCCGCCCCCACATCATGTCACACTTCAAAGGCTGCATCCACCCCGCCCCTTCACCATGGTTCCCACATGCCTAAACAGAATGTATCCTTCTTTATCGTTTATACCTTTAAATAAATATATAAAAGGATGCCCAGGCTGGGGGCGGGGGGGGGGAACAGATGTGATCCCACACTTGGGGGTAGAGGGCATTCTCCAGACACCACAGCAGCCCTGGTATCATACCTGCATGCCCCTTTCCTGCCCACTCTTCAATGGGCAGACCCCTGGACCCTGAAAAGGGCCCACAATGAGGCAGGCTGGTGTGGGGGCGTGGTAAAGTCATCTAGGAGGATGCCAGGACTGCCCAAGGCTGGTGAAGCTTTTGTCCTCATTTACGTGTTTGAACTAATAAACGGAAAGGAAAACAAAGTACTAACTGGACTTAATTTACAATGCTTCCTCCCTCGACACTTCAAAGGCACTCCCCATGCGGATGCACAGAGGGGTCTGGTGCGCATTGGACACGCTCAAACGAACGTTGCATCATCCGCCCCTCGAAATAGCCCAGGGGCCAGAGGACAGGACTGTAGCAAGGTTTATTTTAAGTGAAGCCTGTGACCTCCCCGGCAGCATGAAACAGCCATTGTTGCCGTGACAGCGTCTTTCTAATTAGAAAAGGGTGTTGACGACCATTTTTTCCACCCATCCACTTCAAAGAGATCCCGTTCCAGAGACTGTATCTATCTTGCATGATGTCATCTGCACTGTGAGATCTGGTCTTAAGCGGCTAGATCGGAAGTTTCTGGGGTCTCTGGGACAAGCCCAGCTGTGACCTCCAAAATGGCCGTGAGCTAGAACCCTCCTTCACAATGGGAACTTGTCATTGGGTTTGCAGAACACATGGAAGACACACGGGAACTGGAGCCTCCTTGGGCCAAGCCTGAGGATAACTGTCTACTGGCAGAATACGTTCCTAGTTGGAGACTTAAAAGCAATCGCAAGCCTAGGAGAGGAAGACCTGGAGAAAGACGTGCCAAGGGGAAGACATGAATCAAGCCAGTTAACAGAAGCCTAGAACCTCCTACACCAGAGAATGTGTGTGAGGGACCCGGCACGTTTGAGGAGCGTACAATCCTCAGACGGGACAGGAGGCGGGCACAGTGTGAACAACACGTAAAGGCACACCTCTCCTGGCTCAACACTCTCTCTGAGCTACCAGCATTCTAAGGAAGTGGTTTTCCCATCCTTAATGGGCTGCCTCTATTTCCACCTCTATACATATCTGCCTGGCGCCTAGCCTTTGAGGCGCAAGAACCTGGAAAATCATAATAGGTGCCCTTTGGATGCCACTCCATGCCCAGAACACGTGTGCTTTTCTTAGCCTTCGGGTCCAGCACATGAGAGCAAATGGCTCCCTTTACAACGTCCTGACAGTTGAGCTGGAAGAGTGAGCCCAGTGGACATAACTCCTGTTACTCAACGCAAGACCCTCTGGGGAAAGGCGACTACATTATGGCCTTAAAAAAAAAATTCCAACATGGTAACATGACACTAAAGCAGAATCTCTGAAGCTTTAATTCAAAGAGTTTCTTCCCAGGGATCCAAAGAGCATTGTGAGGTAGGGGGTGGAGGAGGGTGGAGGAAGCAGGGAGAGATTAGGGCTGGGAGCAGGGGTGAGCTAGAACCAGGGTAAAGAGCTGGTAGCATCAGGAAGGTATACTCAAGATGACTAATATGAGCCAGTCAGAGTGGGCAATGGGCCTCAAAGGGCCACAGCCCTGAACCTTTGCACGTGAACACAAATGCTCCACACGTATGTTCCAACAGCAGCATGACTTCATGTCTTTGTGACAGGGTCTAGCTAAGTTGCCTGGGGCAGCCAGTCATTTGCAATGTAGGCATGGCAGGCTTAAATTTATAATCTTCTCTCCTTAGCCCTCCAAGTACCTAGGACCACAGGCCTACAGGGCCAGGCTCCACTGATCTCACTTTGTTTAAAGAATTTCTCTTTGGACCACCTAACCATCTAAGACTCTCAGATTTGTGGAAACGGTTATAGTTATGACCCCTGCCTATCAGAGATCAGACACCTTCTAGTATCTATTCACAAACTACTGACACTGCAAAAAAAAAAAAACCCAAACATGTTGAGAGTGTGTGTGTGAGACTGTGTGTGAGTCTGTGTGTATAAGTGAGTGTGTGTGTGAATGTGTGAGTGTGTGTGTGCAAGCATCTGTGTGTGTATGTGTGTGTGAGTGTGTCTGTGGATATATGTGTGAGTGTGCATCTGTATTGTCAGTGTGAGTGCGTGTGAATGTTTGTGTGTGAGAGTATGTATGTCTGTGTGTGAGTGTGCATATATGTGTGTGTTTAATGTACTTACAGCCAGAGATCTCTGCCATCTTTTATTCATTTTTTTTTACTTTATGTATATGATTTTTTTTCTCCATGCCTATATGTCTATGTGCCACACATGTGCAGTGCCTGCAGAGGCCAGATGAAGGTATCAGATCTCCTGTAACTAGAGTCATGGTGTTGTGAGCTGCCATGTGGGAGCTGGGAATTAAACCCAGGATCTATGGAAGGAGAAGACAATGCTCTTAACCACTGATCCATCTCTCTAGCCTAAATTTAAATATTTAAAAAAGCATTTGTTTAGCATTCTGTGGTCATAAAGAGACCCAGAAAGACACACACGCATGCACACACACAGAGAGACACACACACAAGGGGAGAGGGAGGGGGGAAGAGGAAGAGGGAGAGAACCAGAACCCTCTCAATGTTACCAAGTGTTCCCTTTCTCTCCGCACATGCTAAGGACCAGAACTCTAACCTGGGCATCCGTCTTCCAGAGCAATCACAGCTGGGCCTGAAGCTCATCTTACGAAAGCAGAATGAGCGAACGCCGTGCTTTGCCCCGACACAGATCGTAGGACACTTAGGAACTCTGTGGCACTGCACTTCGAGACCCATCATAGGCATGCTGTGGCTGTGCCTCCGGGACCACAGGCAGGATGAGGAACACAGACCATGCCAGGCTAGCTGCCATCCCTCCAGCTCCCACTCACAACGGCCCCTGGACAAAGTCACACGCTGCACACCATAGATAACTACTGACATGTGACGAAATATGTGGAGTGTGTGTGTGTGTATGTGTGTGCGTGCGTGCGCGCACGCGCGCATGCGTGTGAGTATGTATCTGTATGTGAGTGTATATATGAACGTGTAGGAGTGTGTGTGTGTATGAGAGTACCTGTGACTGAGAGTGTGTGTGTGTGTCTGTGTCTGTGTACCTGTGAATATATATATGAATGTGTGAGAGTGTAAGTGTGAGTGCATGTGAGTGTATGTGTGTCTGTGTGTGTATCTTATGTGAGTATATATATATATATATATATATATGTGTGTGTGTGTGTGTGTGTGTGTGTGAGTGTGTATGAGTGTATTTTAAGTATGTGTCTCTATGTGAGTGTGTGAGAGTGTGTTTCTGTGTGTGTGAGACTGTTTGTGAGTGTATGTGTGTCCATGTGTATGTGTAAGTGTGTGTATGTGAGTGTTCAGGGAAGCAGAAGGATTAAGGACAGATTCTGG
This sequence comes from Apodemus agrarius, assembly GCA_964023405.1. NCBI lineage: Eukaryota > Metazoa > Chordata > Mammalia > Rodentia > Muridae > Apodemus > Apodemus agrarius. Next base: position 34,706,390 of record OZ030027.1, on the reverse strand, counting down.
ACCAAATCAGTGTTCAAAAGCTGTAAACCATGGAAAGCAAGAAAAAAAATGGAAACAAATTATCAAGCAAATTATTAACCTAAGAAGAGCCTTAAAATACACTCCGTAACACTGCAGATTTAGTTATTGATCAAATATGCCAAGACATTTAATTAAATAAAGGTGTGTTTAAAGTACTACCTAGTGGGGCTGGACAGATGGTTCAGTGGTGGTTAGGAGCACTGACTGCTGACCCAGAGGTCATGAGTTCAATTCCCAGCAACTGCATGGTGGCTCACAACCAGGATCTGATGCCTTCTTCTGGTGTGTTTAAAGAAAGTGACAGTGTACTCATTATAAATTAAATAAGTAAATAAATCTTTTTTAAAAAAATATAATATCTAGGGATTCTTTTTTTGGGCACATGCATACTGTTACTAAGGTAAACATTTTTCTCTCTTCCTTTTGTTTGTTTGTTTGAGGCAGGTTTCACTGTAGCTCAGGCTAGCCTAGAACTCACAAGCAATCCTCATATCTCATTAAAAATCATTCTAAGATAGAGATAACAGATTATAGTTATTATCATGCAAAAGAAGCCCAAGAGACGTGCAGACGCGACTACCATTACACCTCTTCCTGGGATGTCTTTGCATCTCTTTCCCGAGCAGACACGACTACCATTACACCTCTTCCTGGATGTCTTTGTATCTCTTTCCCGAGCAGACACGACTACCATTACACCTCTTCCTGGATGTCTTTGTATCTCTTTCCCGAGCAGACACGACTACCATTACACCTCTTCCTGGATGTCTTTGTATGTCTTTCCCTCACTGGAGACAACTCTTGGGACTCTCTCCCGTGTGTGCTGGAATAGGAGACTGATGGTCTTGTTTCCCCATCCTATCAGCTGGGTGAGTCTTCCGAGATGAAAGCAGGACAGAGACACGAGAGACCTCAAGCTATGCTCCAGGAAGGAGCACCAGACCTCAAGCTGTGCTCCAGGTAGGAGCACCAGACCTCAAGCTGTGCTCCAGGTAGGAGCACCAGTTTGGTCAGAACCCCATGCCCTTACTTGCTCTGCTTTCCCGAGTCAGGCTGTCCCCTCCCCTCCAGCCTTCGATACAGAGAATGTAGTCAGGCCTCCATCACTGTGATAAGAACACCAGGGAAAATCAGCATAGGGGAGGAAAGATAATGTGGCTCACAGATTCTGAGATTTCAGTGTGTGGTCACCTGGCTGTGTCTTCTGGCCCGTGGAGAGGCAGGACATGGTGGGTTGCACAAGGCAGAGCAAAGCCATTCACTGCATGGTGGTTGAGAAGTGGAGAGGGAGAGGGAGGGAGAAAGACAGACAGACAGACAGACAGACAGACAGACAAAGCAGGCCCTCATTCATCACATCTTCCAACGAAGGCTCAGCTCCTAATGGTTTTACTACTTTTACTACTTAATCCACCCACGATACCATAGTTCTTGTCTTGTGATGTAAGGTTCCTTCCCTATGGGTACCACTAAAAGGAGATCTAGCCTTCAACACCTGTGGGGGCATTTAAAATCTAACTCACAATCAGAGGATCAAATAACCGGACCCCCCCCCCTCCAAGCCTTATCATCAAGATTGAAATGGCCTGAATTGTATGTCTCCCCCGAGTCTCCATGCCAGAGTCCTGATTCCCAAGAATCGGGGAGTGGTGCTTTCTGGGCGATAAGTAGGTCATGCGGCAGAGCACTCATGCGTAAGATCAGCGTCCTTATCGAGAGAACTCAGTGAATCCTTCACTTCTTCCACCACGTAAGACAGTCAGCAAGACACACCATCTATACTCAGGGAAGCTGGCCCCATCCGACATGGAATCCGCCCATGACTTGATGAAGGTCTCTCAGATTCCAGATCCATGAACAATAACTCTCTATTGTCCATAAACCACTTTTTTTTTTTTATGGAGTTTGTTACGCTGCACCAGCCCCGATCCCAGCTAAGTATGAAGTATTATCATGCATATAATCTGGCATTTCCAGGCTAGTGTGCACAGGGTCCCCAAGCCATCTCTCTTGCTACTTCTATCCTAAACCAAATGGCCCCTGTCCTCCTCCCTACCTGGAAATCCTTCCCCACCCATGCATAACTCAACAATGTCTTGAGGCCACCTCCTTCCAGAAACTCATCTTTTCCTCAAGTTCCCAGCCCAACCTCAACCCTGTGGCTTCTCGCGGCATTCGAAGGCTTCCCCAGGTGCCACCTCATCTAGCCCATTCTAGAAGGTTCTTTAGTGTCACGTTTACCAGACTTGCTTTCGAACTAGATTATATACTTCTTAGAAATAAGATTCCTACTTCATAATTATTTCCGTGTGTTCAAGTCAGATGCAGCTCTTAGAAGTATCAGTATGGGGCTGGAGAGATGGCTCAGCGGTTAAGAGCACTTGACTGCTCTTCCGGAGGTCCTGAGTTCAAATCCCAGCAACCATATGGTGGCTCACAACCATGCGTAATGAAGTCTGACGCCCTCTTCTGGTGTGTCTGAAGACTGCTGGAGTGTACTTAGATATAACAATAAATAAATCTTTAAGCCAGAGCGAGCGGGGCTGACCAGAGCCAGCGGGGAGGGACGTGAGGGTGACAGGAGCGAGTGGAGTCAACCAGAGGGAGCAGAGGTCCTGAATTCAAATTCCCAGCAACCACATGATGGCTCACAACCATCAGTACAGCTACAGTGTACTCATATACATTAAACAAACAAACAAACAAATCTTTAAAAAAAAGAAATATCGTTATTTCAGAATGGAGAATATAAATCATGAAGAAGAACTTGGAAGGGAGAAGCCAAGTCACGGCTGTTGGGTGACACACAATCCTCGGTACCTGGTTCTCGATGGCCTTCCTGTTCTTGGGGTCGCTCACGGCCAACAGCCGCAGCTCCGCCATCTTCTTCATCTTGCTGTCCATGTCGATCTTCTGAAGCAGGCCTCTGGTCTGGCTCTTGAGCAGTCGCACCGTGTCCTCCTTCCCGTGCTTCTTCGCAAAGAGGGACGCGCAGGCCGAGTGTATGGCGGTGACCCAGTTCTCCAGATCCGTCTGGCTGCTGGCCTAAGCGTGGGATGGGGGGGACCGTTTGAGAGCATTCGAACAGAAGAGCTCTCTCCAAAATGGAAGAGCAAGCTTTGCCGTGTCAGACCTTCTATTCACAAACACAAACCCAATAGCAAACCCACACAAAGGGTTTAGTTTCCCAGGTGTAAACACCCAATTCTGGTTCAAAGAGTCTATGCTGGCTCGTTCTAACTGCTAGCTTGGTACAGCCTAGGGTCTCCCAGCAAGTCTCTGCGGGAGGCACTGTGTAGATTAGTCTGGCCTGTGGCCATGTCTAGGGGTGGAGCACAGTCTTGACTTCTTTAATGGATATGAAAAGGCCACGCTGAAAGTGGGGAGCTCCATCCCCCGGCTTTGTGTCTTAGACTGTGTAAGAGTGGAGAAAATGAGCTGAGCACTGACAACTGTGTGAGCATTGGCTTCTTTCTCAGCCCTTGACTGTGACGACATTACAACTAGCCATCTCAACCCCTCCCCCCAATACTGCGACTCCCCCACAGTGATGCACTGTGACCTAGAATCATGAACTAAAGAAAATAAACCTTTTTTTTTTTAAAGTTGATTTTTGGTCTGGGTGTTTCATTGTGGAAATAAAAGTAAGGCAGAAACCTTAGTGTGGCGATCAGAAAGACAGGGACAAAACCAGCCCATAATTAGTGACAGAAAACAAGGGTCTATCCACCACGGTGACATTATGTCATACGTATTACATTCACGCTAAAAGGAATCCTGTATGCTCTTTGGGTTGTTGGTGGTGATGATAACGGTGACAGTTTTTCAACATAGAGTCTCCCTGTATAGATCAGATGATGCTGGAACTCACTATGTAGCTATGGATCATCTTGAGCTCAAAGACATCCTCTTGTCTCCGCCTCCCAAGGGCTAGAATTACAGATGTGAGTTACTCCATGCCTGGCTTCGGTGCACCCTTATAAACCTTCCTGTTCAAAGTCCAAAGTGTCAAGAAGTTGGCTAAGTGTTCCAAGAAGACACAGGTAGCAGAAGTCAATTAGTCTGCCAGACTCAGCACCACGCTAGGCATTTCTATGGAATGGATAGACATCCTAATGGCGGATACCCTGTGTATTACTATCCGAAGGCACCTGCTACTTCACACTTGCCCAGGAGGCTCCAGCGAACCTGCAAGCTTCTTTGACATTCGCTAGGGATTCCTGGGAGCAGCTGAAGCGCCCCCTGGCCATGGGCTTTCTTTAACAGATCTCTGTTCCAGAACTCCCAGCCATTACCCTGTCTAGGTCACGTGTTATGCAGAGCACAGGTCACAGTATTTTCTTTGTCCTGGATATAGCCATGGAAGGCAGTAGCTTTAGACTTCACAAGCACCGGACAAAATGCCTATTATAGAAACAGCCATGATCCTGGCACTGGTGAGTAGGAGAAGCCACTGCCCCATGCCCACACCGGAATCCCAAAGCTTAATGGAGTAGCCATTGAATTCATGCCAGTGTTTTCCTGTTCAACGCTGTTCGGTCTCATCTTAATCATTCACGCACCATCCCCTCCCCCCTCCCCCCTTGGCGGGGCAGCAGTGGTACCTGGAATAGGTAGACGTCCCCACAGGAGTTACTCAGGCAGAACACGTGCTCCTTCTTGGGGTGCTCTGGGACAGACTGCACGATGCTGTCCTCTGCAAAGAGGGCGCACCGTGGGGCACTATTCTGGTCCGTGGAATTCTTTCCGTAGGTCTCATAAAACAGCAGAGTACAGCCTAGAAAAGACGAAAGCAGAATGGTGTCCCTGCCACACAACCAGAAAGTGTAGAAAAGGCGTGACGGGTAAATGACACAATCCCAAAATGTCCCAAAATGCAAGAGGCTAGTGTTTAAACAAGGAAACCCTGAGCATGTACAGCACACCTAGTTAAAATCTCAGGAGCAGAACCAAAACTAGATGACATGATCAGCCAGCATGGTTTCACTAATCAATAACAATTCAGTGTACTTCCACCTGACTCCCCAGGTACTCTCTCCACACAGCTGTCCTACAAGGCTGTCAAAGTGACATCTACCAATAAGAAAGTTGAGGATGGAGCCACATGTGTGATTGCGCCAGGCAAGATGACTGTGGAGCACGGATTTGAACTTAGGTCCTGAACCGTCAGCATCCTCAATCTCAAGTACATGACTGTGTTATCTCAAATGCATTTATTGAATGTGGTGGGCTGAAAATAATCCCATGTGTGGTCGGTACACTTATAGCTCACGGCCCAGGAAACTGGAAATATCTACTGAACTTGGCCATGTATAAGAAAATATCCAGCTGACCCTTCAAATGTATACCAAACCACTCCACGTATCCCGAGAGCTAGAAAATGAACTATGACTCAATTCTAAGCATTCCTCTAAAAATGTCAGTACCTGTGATTTCAATGTTGTATTCTCCTTGATAAGCTAATAAAGAATTACAGGTCAAAGACGCAGCTTCGGTTTTATAATGAGACATAGGCATTAAGCCAACCATTGTTTCTAAGAAGCACAGGGGTATGTTGTCTAGTATAAGGCTACTTCAATCTTTCACCTAAGAAAAGTTTGTGTCTGCATGTATGCACTCATATGTGAGCGCTTGCACGTGAAGGTCAGAGGTCAACTTCACGTCTTTTCTTAAGACACTCTCCACCCTGCTCACTGAGTCAGGCTTCCTCAGTTTCTTACTTCATTTACTTGGCTAGTCTGGAGTGTTGAGGAATCTTTTTATCTATTTTATTGGGTTCTGATATTTCTACCACCTTCATCCCTTCCAAACCCCAATGCTAGATAGGAGACAAGAAAAGATTAGATGGAAAGACCTTTTTCAGCCAACAAGTTCCTGCAGATTCTTCGGGGCAAGTCTAATCTTTGTCATCAGAATATCCAGCAGCCCAGCCAACCAGTAATAATAATGCAGCAGTAGGGGGCAGTATCGGGGAGCAGCCACCGCCAGACCTCCTGGGCCTCTCCCATTTATCAGAGTTAAACTACCTGCAGCTGACAAAGATCATACCCCTCTCCGAGCACACCGAGGGCAAATAGTCAGCTCCTGTGGACAATCTGAAGCAGCCCCATATCCCACATCTGGGATTAAAGCAAAAACATGTTCCTATAACATCACTGGGCTTTTAAAGAAACCAAAATTCTCACTACACACTACACTACCCTGGGGTTACAAGCCTACACCACTGCATCCATTTGATAAAAATATGAGTTTTTAAGGATCAAACTCAGGTCCTTGTGCTTGTTTAGCAAGGTTTTATTGAGTCATCTCCCTAGCCCCAGTGAAATAGTTCAAGCATTATTTAACTCACCAAGCACCGACACTCAACTATCAGTGACACGGTCCCTGTGAATGCATGCCCTTCCCATCAACAGTGGGGAGCCGCCCCCAGCCCATCCTCTCCAGCACAGAGTGAGCAGGGCCCACCACTGTGTTCTGTCCTCATTCCAGTTAAGGCGTTTTGTAGATGATCTCATAGGCTGGGTGTGTGCTAGCCTAGCATGTGCTGTGTGGTTGACTAGCATGTGCAAGGCCTACCTTGTCTATTTCCACTCACACACAAGCTCGTGTGTGTGTGTGTGTGTGTGTGTGTGTGTGTGTGTGTTTATACTCACACTGCCTTCCAGGTTCACTGCTTTCTCAAGCCTTGACATGAACCAGCACTGTAGCAGAGAGCCAGGGGAAAGAGGTCTGCCCAAATGCAGTCTCCCGAACAGGTGCTCTATCCCTGTCATAGCATGTCACCACCTTGAGAGTGATGAGCAGTCTCCTCAACACAAGTAAAGCTTTGTCCAAGCTAGGAAGGTGAACATAATCAAATACCAAAGACAAGAGGGGACCAAAAGGTTTACAGCCAGAGCTGCTGGTCTAAACCCACCTCTCTCCCCAAACAAGGATGACCATGAGAACAAGCCCAGCCCTTTCCCTTTGAGAAACGTCCATCCGTCTTTATATATGCACAACACCCTGATCTGAGGCTCAGAATAAAGGGGACGAAGCTACACCCCAGCTGCACCCAAAACCAAATTCCTCCCATGGGGTCATGGTTCCTTTCCAGTTTACCTGATGTTGTATACCTGCCGGTATGATTTCAATCGATTTATCTAAAGAAAAAAAAATGAATCCAAAACCTGAGCAAAGACCAAAAGGAGTCACCAAACATCTCAATCCCCAGAAATGTGTTGCGGGGACATTCCGATGTAAAACTGGTCCAGGAGTCAGCCTTACCCTGGTTGTACTGATTCGTAACTGAAAGGGGTTCCGTGCCTTGAAGATGGCCCTGGAGTTGACAGAAGGAGCCAACTCATGTCCAGGAGACCTTCTTCATTCAACCCACCCTTGTGGTGTGGCATCAGCCCTACCCCAGGCCTAGCAGCTCCTAGTGGGATTAAGCAGACACTCCTCTGGCCATAGTTGCACAAAGGAGAGCAAACCTGACGAGCAGTAGAAGAATAAGAATAAAATAGGAAATAAAAGAAATCCCACAGTGGAAAACAAGCAGTTAATCTAGGCTTCCCCTTAAATCTACCCGCTCTTTGAGAGCCTCAATCCGCACCGCCACCCTGTACTCCCTGTGGGGGGCTCAACTTGGGGCAGAGTTCACAGCATCCAAAATCCATTCTGATGAGCTCTTATCCTGATGCCACAGGGAAGGAAGGCTGTGCCCTTTGAGAGACATCGTAGTAACCTTGACAGCTCTCCAGCCTAGGATGTCCCTGTGAACTGCATGAAAACCTGCCCATTGGAAAAGGCAGGGTGGTTCCTGTTAAATGCTCAATCTTCCAAACTCGGATCTTTGTCTGCTTAGCACGGCACGCATCAGCGACAGCAGGTCATAAGATGGTTCGGCCATCATCCCCTATCTACAGAACATCATTTCCAAAAACATCCACAGGATTGCTTCAAGGATAATTTCCAAATGGTATCGAAATGTGTACGCACATACACGCCCCTCTTTGTTTTCCAATGAGATTAACCCAAATACATTAGTTCCGGACATTATAATTTACAGTCTTGAAGCCAAGAAAGTTGACCTTAGCACAGGGGATTCCCCAGAGGGCAGAGGTGGAGACGTGAAGGCCTTGGCAGGGAGCCAGCGCTGTGGACTGGACTGGATGCCCACTCCACAGGCGGGATTTCATGCCTGGTACTATAGCCATGGTCTATTTCCCTGGGAAGTCTGTTGCAGGGCACCCAGGAAAAGGAAGGGAACTTTTGAAGGCATGTTTACTTTTACTTCTGCTCTGTCACCCTGGAAACATATTCCCTGTGGCCTGCAAACCAAACCCTTAAACCTTCTCCACTTACACAGTGTTTCCACGCCATTTCATAACCCGTCTAGAGGCAGCGGGGGCTCTATTTTCTTATCCCTTCAAACTTTTTCCTGGATCCGATCCTCTATGCCAACTTTTTAAATCTCCTCGCTCCTGCCGAAGAGCCTGCTTCCCTGGGACATTGACAACAGGGTCAGGTCTATGATTTCCTCAGCCAATCACGAACCAGAAGGATCCTAACCCATCATGGGGAGCCATTGGGTGTTGGGGCTTACACACAGCACACACGGTGCCCTGGGGAAACTTACTAGAGGACCTGACAGGCAGTTAGGAAGTGAAGCCTGCCCAGCAAGGGTGGGGGAGGGGGATTCAGAAATTACCAGAGAGCAAAGGAAAGCCAAGCAGGGGTGCTGTGATGGAGGCACACTGGGCAGCCCACACCTACTGCGGAACATGCGTGTTTTTTTTTTCCTGCTCCCTTCCCCGATGGAGGAACAGGTGGGAACATCTGATTGTGACTTCTGAGACATCCTGTTCGGTGCCTCTGACAGTCACCGGTGGCCTTTGCAGAAGGCCAAGGCTGAACCTTCTGTCTGCACCTGCACAGATCAGAGCCGTGCTCACAGAGAGAGGCATCTCGCTGCCTCACAAGATGGCGTTCTTCCAGTCTGCAAGCCCACAGCCAGCAAAGCAATCACCACTGTTAATTAGCAATGCTTGTGCGAGGCATTCTTACCTCAGCAAGACAAACTCCTATTTCTGATCTGAGAAAGGAATACTGAGAAGGAGGGGCTGTTAGACGGAGTGAGGTCACGCTGAGATTTATAGCATGGTCTTTCAGTGTATGCTGAGCATGTCCAAGGCCCCGGGGCCCAACCCCCAACATCAAGCAAGTGGTTAAAGCAGCAGCTAAACAGTAGTGGTAATAATTAGACTTCCGGAGTTAATAAAAGGGGCGGTGCAAGTCTAGTCTTCTAGATAACATTCTGTCTAGGAAGGGCATTGTTTCTGAGTTCTGAGCATGTGCAGAATGGAAAATACAATTAAGTGAAGTCTATGGGGCAGTGATTTAGGGTTTGTTTTATTCTACATACGCCCAAAGTTATCAGAGAATGGCAGAGAAATAGACCTAGAAACTTCTTTCACTTAAAAAGCATAATTTTTTTAGACTTAATCACACATATAAATGGCTGACTATTAAACAAGCTTGGTAAGATTTGCAGTAGTCCTATGAGACAATAGATCCCAATCTTTAGAGTCAGGGCTGGGAATCGGCTCAGTTCATAAGGGTCTGGCTTTGTAAGCATAAGCCTTTGATGCCCATTTGGCTGGGGGATCCCTACCTTGCATCCGATTCCCCAGAATTCACATTAAAACAAACAAAACAATGCTCAGGCATAGCAATCGTCTTTATAATCCCAGCACTGGGAAGGGGGAGACAGATGGACGTGGTCAATTGGTCTAGCCACAGTGGAGAATTCTCAGCCAGAGAGAGATTAAATCTCAAAATAAGGCAGGTGGTAACTAGAGAATGACCTGAGGCTGTCCCCTGGAGGCTGTGTGCATTTGCATACACATGTGCATGCACACACATGCTTAGACACACGATACTTCCTCATCAAGTGCTGACCCCACCAGCACTTGCAGGCGAGAGCGCAGCTGGAAGAACAAGCAGCCTCCGGCGAGCTGCGACCCACCCACGTACCTTTCAGGGTCACCCAGTACTGTTTCCACTTCCTCCGGGCCACCAGCTCCAGTTTCCTCTCCTTCTGCAAGGTGACAAGGGGTTTGAAGAAGAGCCACCCGGCTTTGCGGACCACCCCCTGCTCCTTCTCGAAGAGCAGATCCAGCTGCTCCAGCGAGCTGAGGGACTCGCTGCTGGACTCCGCGGTCTCTGTGGACGCTTCCGCGTGCTCCGTGTTGCTCCTGCTCATTTCCAGCTCCCGCATGAAATTCTCGTAGATGTTCTGTCGGAGGGGATCGCCACCGCCGCCGATCGCGTGAGTGGATTCACTTCTGTGAGGCAAGGTCTGAGTCGAGCCTCCGGACCACAATAAGGCAGATGTCTGCGCAGGCCCCTGTGCTTCCGCATTCAGTCCATCTGAGTGGCTATCGAAGTACTCACTGCCCTCCGTGGACCTGGGTTCCTGTACACAACACAAATTTCCAGCCAGTCATCATCACAGGCTGCGGCACCCACCGGCAACTTCCCTCTGCGGAGCCTCAGTGTAATGTAGGCTACATCCAACAAGGGTGTTGAGGAGAGCCCTGTAGCCACCAACTAGCCTTGGATTGTCACATCTCCAAAAGAGGAAGAATTTTAGAAAGAGGACGACCTAACCTCACATACACCAGTAGGGTCAAATATGAAGACGTAAATGAGAAGCCACTGGCTGTTCAAACACAGCCTGGGTTTAACACCAGATCATTTAGCTATTATATTTAAAAACAATAGCATGTTTTAAATAGCATAGCTAGAATGCTAGCTATGAATCGCTTTTCTTCCGGGAAAGAATGTGTGATCTTATCATCCATTTTTCTCCTGACTCGTGTGAAATCATCGACTTAGGAAATCGCCATTTTGGGGGGCGAAGAGGCTAGGATTTGGCACTCTTAGACTGAACCCTACAGACCAGACCTTCCTCCTCCTATCTCAAATGAGGTCTTCTGGCCAACGGCCCAGGCCTCGACTTCTCTATATAATGGTCTCCGTCATCCTAATTTCCCACTTCACACAGTAAAATCCAAGCTCTAAAGATTCATAACCCACTAGCAGTACTGCCAATGAACGGTAGGTTAGCTTTTTTTTTTTTAATTTTTATTTTTTATTTAATTTTGGAATTTATTTTATGGGGAAAAAAAAGAGCAACCTCTTTTGTTTATATCCTTTTAGCTGAGTGTCTGTTTTCTTCTAGGCACCAAGGGACAGCTCAGAAGGGGTTTGTGACTTCACTATCAGGTACAGTACAAAGTCAAACACGAGCCACTCTGGAGAAGCTCTACTGCTACCTCATAGCTGCTGCCTGATGCAACACCTAGGACCACAAGAGCATGCAGCCATCCATCGGGTTACAGAGCCAGGGCTGCAAACACAGGACAATCACCCGGGTACCTTCCGTGGAGAGCAGCTGGCAGGTGAAGTCGTTGCTGGCAATGGTGGCTTCCACTTGTAACCCAGCATTTTGGGTGGCTGAGGCGGGAGGAATGACATGAGTCCAGGCTAACTCATCCTAAGCGAGTTCCGGGCCAGCCTGGGCTACAGAGCAAGATCCTACCTCAAAACTAAATAATTTAATAAGAGCAGTACATTTGCTATCAGTACAAAAAGCACTGGCATCCCAAATACCCAGCTTGGATTAAAATAACTGCAAGACAAAGGTGAAGAAGTGTCAACTATGCCCGGCTGTTGGTGGGTCTCTGGGATTTCCTTATCGTCAACATGAAAGCGAGGAGAAACTGGGTCAGGAGGCACTGAGGCGGGGCTCTATCTTGAACACTCCACCTCGTGGGGAGATGTTTTCCTTTGGAAATTTCATTTTAAAAGAAAAAAAAAATCAGATCACGGTTACTGGCAGTCTTTTTATAGGAAAATCGTCACCAGGCAACTGAAGAGTGTTTTCCAAGGCCCAGGTGCTCAAGACAGAACCCAGAACAGAAACCGCTCTTATTAATGATGAGAGCGTCTTCCAGGAGTGTGTTTACACGACGTTCTGCGGTCATTCTTATTTATACACGGACACCTCCGCTTCAAAGAGTGAATCAAACAGCTGCTATGACTCACTCGGGAAATTCAGAATACTTCTCTTAACTGTCACTTCGGTGAGACTTTCATAAACCCCAGGCCATGAAGGAATGCTACCCACTTAGCGGTATGAGTGCTTCTGTGGATCTCGGACTCACTCGCCCCCAAACACTGGGAGAATCTGTTTCCTCGCAAGAACCTTAACAGGGTGTTTCAAAACCAGCAAATCTCTGGCGGAGAGACGGGCTCAAGTTACATGTGACCAATAAACACTGTTGTCGCCAATTCTCCTAAGAGAGACGCTTTGTGTGGCAAAGCTATTAAACATCCAGCCATAGCAAAGCAAGACTGTTCCCCCTATGAGAGATGAACAGTTGACACAAGTGGGCATTTATCACTAATTCTTACACATGGGCATGAATTTGCCAGGGCTCTAGTCAATACCAAAAGATTTCCATCCAGAGTCCTAATTGCCAATGATAGAATCTCAGCCTAAGAAGAAACTTTTTGAAAAACTAAAATGTCTTTAAACAGGTCCAGGAACAATTCCTAATAACTGCTATACGGGTGGGTGTGAGACCAAAGAACTGATCGTATGTGTGCACAGAGCCTGTGACTCCCATTCCAACTCAACCATCCCCATGGGCAGTAGCTGCTGAAACTCGATGACCAGGGGCTCTACCAACCAAGGTAGGAAAGGGGGGAGAGTTACATCACTATGCAGAGCTGAGTGACCCATCTTGCTTACTCGAGAAGCCAAAATAGTCAGACACAGAGAGGCTCGAGGGTACGAAGGAGTCTGCATAGCGGCCAGGGAAATGAGAGATGGGCGTGAACGGGTACGAAGCTTTGGTTCCAGCCGCCAAGCAGGTTCTAGAGACCTCCATGTACAGCGTGATGACTGCGGCCATGTTCCTTTGTACACAGGGAATATGCTAAGGCCGTAGAAATGTGAACGCTCTGCCAATAAAATAGAGCCAACCTGATCGCTACGCTTTGTGGTGGATTGTGTGAACTCGGCTGTCTATGGTGTCACTGTCGCTGTACTTGTATGTCAAGGCATCAGGCTATACACATTAAATATATCCAATTTCTGCTTCTCAGTTATAGCCCAGTAAAGCCAAGCAAAGACAAAAACTGACACCTAACTCCTTAAAGGAGCCCTCGTCTCCTCATGTGTGAGGAAACGTGCTTGCCCACACTCCACTCCTCTTAGCCAGAAAAGATGACTGGTCTCTGAGACAAAACGTCACTCTAGATCAAAGCGGGCCAGAAACTGAGTCTTTTTGACCTAAATACTCCGCAACAAACCACAGCAGTCCTCGGTGATACCACAAAGAAACATTTCTTGCACATGGTGGGAGCGTTCCCCCACCCCTCTCCTTGAAGTCAGGCCTGGACTTCCCCCTTTGCTGAGCTTGGGGAGTATAAGAAGTTGACACTGTCAGTTCTGAGAGAAAGCTTTCAAAGCCAACACTTGGTTTTCTTTTCTGTCTACTGCAGGAGCTTATGATGTTGTTCACAACAGCTGTTCTGTCAGCTGAGGGTGCCACGGAGTCCCGCAGGCCCCGGCTTCCTGCTGACATGAAGAACATGAATCATAAATAGGGAAATGAACGTGGGTCACGCTAAGTCACGGAGATGGCACAGGGGACATTGTTAAGTCAGCCAAGCCTATCCTATCCTGACTCAAAGAACACAGTGCTTAGTCAAGGCAGGGTGAGGGCCTTTGTCAGCTGAAATTAACATGAGTTGTTTACTCTAGTGCATGGGTCTCTGTCTCCTACTATGGTATCCTTTTTCATCTGGCTGGTTTTGAGGCTTACAGAGATGAGGGGTAGGCTTAAAGGTCTGTCTTGCAGGGGCTGTTTCTTTTTATGTCATCCTTTAAAGTCAAAGCAAAATGCCTATCAATCAAGCAAAACTTTGAGTCACCCCTCTGCTGTCTAGTCCTACACACAAGTTTACGTGGGTGAGAGACAGTAGCTCTGCCTCAGTGCCTTGTTAGAGCATATTATCAGACTCCTCCTAAGAAGGGATTGTGTGTGTGTGTATGTGCGTGTGTGTGTGTGTGTGTGTGTGTGTGTGTGTGTGTCTGTGATATTAGGGACTGAGCCTTGGGCTTTAAGCATGCAGGATTATGCAATGTTCTACTGAACTATGTCCACAAACATTATTTATTTATTTATTTATTTATTTATTTATTTTTACTTTGAGAAAGGGCCTCGGTAAGTTATCCAGGCTAGCTCTGAACTCACTCTGCAGGCCAGGAAGGCCTCAATTTTCCTGCCTCAGCTTCCCTCAGAGTTGGGATGACAGTCCTGAACCATTATATATGACCGGGTTGAATCCATGTGTCCCTTATCCTAATCTTTTCAGTGAAAGGAAAAGAAATGTTTGGACATTAGGACTAGAATGTTTACCACCCCCCAAAAGTCAATCCTGTTCACACTTATAAATAATCAATTATTGGGGAATCTAATAATAAACAAACAAACAAACAAAAAAGGCTATTCTAATGGACCACTTTAAAAATAAAAGTCTAAATGTTTTATCATGCCATTCAATGATAATTAATAGTAGTCAGTGATATCTTGGCATTAGTCTGAGGTTTTACAGATGTGGCCCTCAACCTGCTTCTCCACTAACTGACGCTGTGACTCCTGTGAACTCCTGGATTCTGCAGCTTCCGCCTCTCTAAAATTTAGAGGAGTTAAAACTCCAGCATTCCAATTCTCTTTTTTTAAAGTCCTGGTTGTTTTGCTCATAACTCCACACGGCACGCAATATATCAGAGGTAAGTTTGCACACGGCACAGCACCGAAGGAGCTCCGGTCTCCCTGTGAAGGTTAGACACCCACTGCCTGACCCGCCCACCACGGTAACAGGTCTGGTTTGGACCAGTGACATAGAACTTGAGTATGAGCGGTGAACAGGATAGCTGTGTCGGGCCACAAACACAGATGAAGAAATAGCTCCAGACAGACAGACAGACAGACAGTGGTAGTCTATGGCGGTGTGCGTGGGGAGGCATGGTGGTCATAACCAGCTCTGTAATTCTGGGGCAGTGGGTACTGAAGAACACGTGATATACTCAAGCACTGGGCGAGGCGGAGACACGGGAGCCAGGGGGGAAAAGCCCACACTAACGTCATGCTTGCTGGTGATTCGGCTTAAGGGGCCATAACTCAGAAGCAAGCAAATTGCTACCCCGAGGCACATGAAGAAAGGTCCTGGAGACAGAAGGGTGGCCACCTGTTCTCCGTCTCCCCTGGGAGAGAGGGTGGTGCCGGCAGGACACACACACGAAGGAAGTGATGGATGGCAAATCTTATAAACAGGGAATGACCCACCTACTGGGACAGGCTGTCTTGGTGCCTGCTCTTCGTGCCCCACGATTGTTTATATAGTCGCATAAATGTGATCTTGCAGAGTTAAGACAACATCCCCCTACAGATCCACTGCCTAGCCAGATTCCTCTCAATTCTATGGCCTCACAGAGACAATAAAACCAGAAAGACCAAATGGGCGGAGATGCAGCTCAGTGGTCAGAGCCTTTCCTTAGCGTGTGTAAGGTAATGGGATCTATTCCCAGTAACACACACACACACACACACACACACACACAGTGGCATGATTTCTAGGAGATTTTTTTTTAAATGAACTGACTTAAATATAAATCACTATATCACTTTGGGAAGGCCTCCTTATCGGAAATCAATGACCGGCTCCCTTCCATCTGTCTTTGGACTCGATGGCTGAGGCCTAGCAACAGCCTCCGACTGCCAGTTCCCTTGGACCTGCTGCCAGCCAGCTCTATGCTTCTGAGAACAGCTGGACCAGCTTCAGACCCAGGCCTGTGGGAGAGCCAGGGCAATTTTAGTGTAGAACCTGGACACTCCCGGGCTCAAGGCTGTGCTGTCTGCTCTCACCTCAGAGCCTATGCTGAAACCTTGACCCACACAGAGACAGGAACGGGGTGGGGGTGGGGGTCTTGGAGTGGAGCTGGGTTTAATGAGAGCAAGAGGCTGGTGTCCTTGTAAGAAGAGAAAGAGACCAGGGCTCTCTCTCCCTCCCTGCTGTGGGAAGGACAGAACTTTCAGCAACCAGGAACAGGCCCTACCCAGAGTCTCACCACAGTGGCCCATGACTCTCCAACCTGCAGAACTATGAAATATAAGTCTACCCTTTGGCCACCCCATAAGTAGTACTATTCAGTTTCACCCTAACCCTCACCCCAACCCCAAACGCAGAGACACTGAAGTTGGGGGAGGGGGGCTAATACTCAGAGTGAATGACTAAAACAAATGAGAAAGAAAACTCCCACAAGATATAAGCCCATGCTGGGTCTTCTGTTATAAACGCTTCCTGAGCCGGCTCACATGAGGTTCTGGCTCCTTTTAGAAACAGAAGGGAAAACTCTAGGACCTCCCCAGTCCCCCCCATCCCCCTCCCCCACCACCTAAGACTGGATGTTCTCACCTGCAGTTTCCTCTTCTTCCTGGAGAGGCTTCCTGTCCAGTCACTGAAGCGCCGCATTCTGGCTTTGAGGGTGTCTTTCTTAGCTGCATCCTCGGTTAAGGCTTTGGACTTGCGACACGGGAGGGTGAAGGAGCTATAGTGCACGGAGTCCCTCTGATCCACTCTGGAGGGCACGTCCATGTCGGACGCAAAGGAGACTCGGTTGCTCAGGCTGACTTGCGAGCCGATGTACTCATTGGAAGAGAGGCAGGGGCCGGAAGGTGAGCGGCACCCCAGGTTGGGATCCTTGTACAATTCCCGGAGGGAGGAGAGGGAAGAGCTTTGGTTGAAAGGCTTTTTGGTGTCACTGGGCGGGAAGCTGCCTGGGAGACTGGGGTCTGGGGTGCTGGGGGCCAGGAAGGAGCCGTCCACCTCACTGGCCTCTCCAGCGTTGCCCCAGGGGGAGTCATACCAGGATGACTCCGAACTCAGGGAGCTGCCTTTGCTGGAGCGCAGGCGAGAGTCAGTGGGAGAGCCTGCACCGCCCCCGCCGGAATGCCGCCGAGTTTCCAGCACTGGGCAGGATTCCGAGGCTAAGGTGGGGGAGTATCTCAGCAGCTGTACAGGTCCACTGGGGTCCTCGGAGGGCCCTTTGTGGGCGTTGCCACCGTTGTGGAACTCGACTCTTAAACACCCGTCTAGCTTCCCCAGTGTCTTGATGAGCACCCTGGGACTCCTGCGGTCCTCGCCCGGAGGGGTGGAGGCGAGGCTGTCATTTCGCCCGTAGCAGGTAAGAAGGTGTCCATTGCAGTCCCTGGAGGTGACTTGGCTCTCCTCTGACTCTCCACCGACATAGTGGAAGCCATTCTCGGGTAAGAAAGCACCATTGTTGCCCTGGAAATCATTTCCCGGGGCATTCGCTCTGTGCTTAGAGTAGGCAGTGCCCTTTGAGACCTTACACGTGGGGCCGCCGAGTCTGGTGGTGTAAGGCTGGTGATTCTTAAAGTGAGAAAGGCAGCTTCGGGCTAGGGACCTGGACTTGTAGCCTGCTCCGCCGCTCCCGTGAGTCCAACCATGCAAGGACTTCTCGTCTTTCGCGTGAACGCCGCGTATTTTCAGAGAGCAAGGCTTCTGCTTAGCACCTGTGACGGTATTGCTTTGGTTCTTGGATCCTTGGAAGGTGTATTGACTCTCGGAGTTCCCCATTTTAACCAAAGTTGAGAACAGTCGTATCGATATGAGCCATGGTCTAAATGACACTACAAGAAGACAGGATTTTCTAATTAATAATGGTCATAATAGTAGTAAAATAATGTCCGTCATAATATGAAACAGGCAGAATGGAGAGTGCGGGACATTTCTTTCCGCGCCTGACAAGATGCAAAGGAGCAGAAATAAGAGTCAGGTACTGAATTGTGTGAGGCAACACTGGCCACACAGATGCTTGCGAGCCTAGGGATGATAAGGGCTTAGGAATGATAATGCCGACATGCTTGTGTGTGTAGGGATGTTAAGTCATTAGCAGTAGCGCGCTGTTAAAACCAAAGGGACAAAAAAGTATCAGCTAAAGGTAAAGACCTCCTTCAGACATAATGTTGGATAAAGATCCTTGGCAAAAAAAAAAAAAAAAAAAAAAAAAGAAGAAGGAAAGTCTAGCCACCAAAGATGCAGCAAAGAAATTACATTTTTTTTGTTTTTTTTGTTTGTTTGTTTGTTTGTTTGTTTTTGTTTTTGTTTTTCTGAGACAGGGTTTCTCTGTGTAGCCCTGGCTGTCCTGGAACTCACTCTGTAGACCAGGCTGGCCTCGAACTCAGAAATCCGCCTGCCTCTGCCTCCCAAGTGCTGGGATTAAAGGCATGCGCCACCACTGCCTGGCAAGAAATTACATGTTTATTACACAGGAATTATAACAGAAGGTGATAATTCATGTAATACTGGGGAATGGGCCTCAGGACCCCTCAGATCCCCAAAGCCTCCAATACTCAAGTCTTTGAATGCAATCCTTGCATATCACTGATAGACACCTTCATGTGTACTGTCTTAGATTACACATACAACCCTTGACAACAGAAAAGCTGTGGAGATGGGTGTTGCTTTGTGTTTTCCCACTGAATCATCCCTGACCTGAATGATCTGCACATGTTCAGTAATGCTATTTTTAAAAATACATCAATTGACAGCTAGGTGAATCTACAAGATTCCAGGGACCTTTGGTCCCAGAGGACTTAAGGAGGTCCCTGCTCCCATGTGACCTCAGCCCCAGTAATGGAACCCGGGTCCCATGCTTCATGGGAGTTTTAAAGTATAAGCTAAAGAAAAGACTAGAAGGTCCCAAGGGTATGGGCCAGATTAAGATGGCTTGAAGAGAAAATAAGAGCTTTTATTTGGGAGAGAGAAAAAAAAATTTTGGGGGGGGGGGATTTGGTTTTTTGGAGACAGGGTTTCTCTGTATAGCCCTGGCTGTCCTGGAACTCACTCTGTAGACCAGGCTGGCCTTGAACTCAGAAATCCGCCTGCCTCTGCCTCCCAGAGTGCTGGGATTACAGGCGGTGCGCCATCACCGCCCGACTGAGAAAAACATTTTTATAAACATATCTCCAGTCCTTGTCTAAGACTTGTAGACTCACTTTAGAATGCAGTGAGAGAAAGACATGCAAATTCATACCGGCTAGACCGTGGGCCACAGAACAAGGTGCTGGTGTCTTTAAATTTCCTTTAAAGTTAGGCAAGCAAAATGCAAATTAAGATTTGCTGAACCCCGCTCCCCCATACACACACACACACACACACACACACATACACACACACACACACACACCCTTTTAATGCAGAGTCAACAACACTTGTACTTCCTGTCAGGTTGCAAGCATATTTAGCAGGTTTTTAAATTCTTCGTTCTTGCACACTGAAGCATGTATTCCAAAAGCAGAAATCAAATGGATGGATATCTGGAGGGGGGTGGTTACCAGACCCTTTAAAAACCCAGTCACTGGAGCAAATGAACCCTTTTTTTATTACTCCGTGGGTCATCATGTACTTTATGAGAGGCCCATGTATCTGGGCCGTCCTTACCTGCAGCCTGGCTTTTTGCTAGGAGGGAGGTTAATGCTCAGCGCGTTTTACATGATCTTGGGAACAATGCAGGTATTTAACATCCATGAAGTGATCCTGAAAAAAAAAAAAGTGAAAATTCCATCAAGCATTTTACACTCAACTTCCAACAAGGAAAAGCAAAGAAACGGAGTTGGACTATGACTTGGATGGTTGACTGGGCATCCCCTACAAAGCCCTGGGTATGACCCTCAGCATGGCTGAAAACCAGGCACTTCGGGACATGGTTATAAGTGCTAGCACTCAGGAGGTAAAGGCAGGAGGAACAGAAGTTGAGGGTCATCATAGGCTATACAATGTTTGGGGTAGTGGACTGAGCTACATCGGACCTTATCTTTAAAATTTAAATAACCCAATGATTTAATATAGGTTACCCAGAAATAAAGTATTGGTGTCCCAAAATCACCTATCAGTGTCTCAGCAAGCAAAGGCACCTGCTGCCAGGCCTGATGGCCTGAGACTGATCCCTGTGCGCTATGTAATGCAGACAGCTGACCCCTGCAAGCTGTCCCCTGACCTCTACCTGCACACCATGGCCTGCAAGCTCCCACCTCATAAGTAAAAAATAATGAAAACAACTTCATAACCTAAAACACTGTCGAGAGAGTAAAGGAGACATCGGTGAACGTCTTGTTCGAGATCTAGACCGTTTGGAGATCTAAAGGAAGCCAGACTCCTCTGACATTCGGAGTCTGCAGCCGCTGTGACGTCAGCAGCAGGTGAGGCTGTTCAGATGAGTCAGGCTATCTGTCACCACTCCCAGGAAAACAACTCTCAGGCTCTGCTGACAGGACTCATGGTAGGGATGTGCACTCCTTCCCCACCCCCACCCCACCCCGCCCCCTGCTCCTCCCTCCTTCTTCCACAGGACAAGAGTAATTCATTGTTCTCTATTTAACCGCGCAATAAAAACAAAACACCAAAGTAAAAAAATCACAGGGAGAGTCCTTGGCTAAAGTCGTAAGTTACAGAGGCTGACCTCATCCACCGGTTTGACTTTTCCTCTAGCATGTGTTGGTGTTGGGGGGGTGGGGTGGAGTCAGAGGTCAACCTCAGGAGGACAAGGCAGCCTTCTAAGGGGAGGGGAGAAGGCTGGGATGGGGAATGCCACCTGGTGGCATTCTGCCTGACACAAAGCCTTTCTTTTCTCACAGACATAAAGGGCAGAGTGAAGAAGGGTCCGGAGTGACCTTTGCAGTTTCTGGAGTCTATTTTGTAATTATAACAAAGCATGCCTACCAAGACTGACGACCTTCCCGATTTTGGACTCAGCAACTTTAAGTATCGTCATGCCGTCACTGTCACCGGCTGTGTCTACAACCCTTTCCTCCCTGCAGGACTGGAACTCTGTAGCCTAAGAGCAGTGAGGCCTTGGTCTTCACACCCTAAGCCACTGGCTATCAGGACTCTACCTTCTGTCCCCATGACTGTGACACCTTTACGCAGTCCATAAAAAAGAAACATAAAATATCGATCCATCTGTGGCTTGCTTAGTCTACATAACACAATGTCTTCAGAGTTCTTTCACAAGAGTACCTATCAGAATTGCCTTCCTCATTCAGGCTGCATGACATTCCGCGTGTGTGTGTGTGTGTGTGTGTGTGTGTGTGTGTGTGTGTGAACATATATACTCTTCTGATCTATTCACTTCCTGATAGGCATCTGAGTTACTTGTACCTCCTGGCTAACGGGGATACTGATGCTATGAATATGGGTGGGCAGGTATTACCTTCTCTCAGTCTACCTCAGTATGGACCCTGTCTTAGTCAGGGGTTCTATTCCTGCACAAACATCAGGACCAAGAAGCAAGTTGGGGAGGAAAGGGTTTATTCAGCTTACACTTCCACACTGCTGTTCATCACCAAAGGAAGTCAGGACTGGAACTCAAGCAGGTCAAGAAACAGGAGCTGATGCAGAGACCATGGAGGGATGTTCCTTACTGGCTTGCTTCCCCTGGCTTGCTCAGTCTGCTCTCTTATAGAACCCAAGACCACCAGCCCAGGGATGGCACCACCCACAAGGGGCCTCACCCCTTGATCACTAGTTGGGAAAATGCCCCACAGCTGGATCTCATGGAGGCCCTTCCTACCTGAAGCTCCTTTCTCTGTGATAACTCCAGCCTGTGTCAAGTTGACACACAAAACCAGCCAGTGCATACCCAGAAGTGAACCTGACTGGCAAAGTGGTTCTAATCCTTTAAGGAACCCAGCTGCTTTTGATACACATCGTTTCCCATCCCCGTCAACCCTGTGTCACAGCCCTCTGCTGTCCCCACCCCTGTGGGCAGAGTCCTGAAGCGGAACCTCTCCTCATGTGCCAACTGGCCCTTGTACATCCTCTAGGGAGGGTCCCATCTCGACGTACGAAGTCAACGATAGGGGATGTGACTGGCACTGGACCCAGGTTCCTCTACCTACGATCTAAGTCATGTCTCCTGCTTGGTTCTATTCATATAAACACATTGCAGGTGGGCTGGGGGAATAGGCCAGGGCACAAGCAGGAAACTTAATGGCTCCTTTGAACTTCTTAAAATGAAGGCTAACATCTAATTAATGAGGCTGAAAGGCAGCCTGCTACGAAACTCCCACCTGCCTTACCATAAGCCATTCCCCTATGTCTACCGAAGAGGGCACAGGAAGGGCATAGGAAGACAGGCTGCATCTGACACAGGAGTGCACCTACAGAGCCCCATCTCTGTGCTGTTCAAACCCTGAGCTGTTGGCTTGTTCCTTAGAGCACTTTGTCTGTTTAAAGTCAAGGAGGTAAAAAGGGACACAGATGCTCCCAACTGTTGCCTCTTGGATATTCCCAGTTGGCAAAGGGAATGAGCTTTTCTGTATTCAATACTTTTGTCATTCCAGTGGTGACGCAAAGGAGAAGAGCTGCTGGGCTTCTCTCTGCTGGCGCTTTTGATCCAGCAGCACCACACAGGGCACTCCAAACATAAACATAAGTACACACACACACACACACACACACACACACAGAGTCAATGTGAGTCAACTATTAGAGATTCACATAGGATACATATAGGTAAGTTAAGGGTTCAGAACTACAGGAGAGGGCAATAAAGTAGAAATCCATGACCCAGTAGCAGCCTGAGACTGGAAGGCAGTACAGAACAACAGAGGGTGATGTAGTTCAGCTGCTACTTATCCAGTGTACACAGGGCCCTGGGTTCATTACCCTAGAACCCCACAAACTAGGTATGGCCGTGTGCAACTCTAATTCCAACACCCAGACTTTGGAGGTGGGGATATCAAAGCCCAAGGCCATTCTCACCTACATAGCAAGTTTGGGGCAAGCCTAGGCTACTCGAGACCCCATCTCAAAGGCTCAAGAAGGTTAACAAAATTTAACCAGGAAGATTGCCCGTAAAGATATCAATTGAGATGCTTCAAATAAAGATGTTAAAATAACAATGAACCTTGGGAAAAGCCAATTTAAACATTGAATCTAAACTTTCTATTGGTATGGAAATCTCTTAAGTGAGGTAAGACAGATAGATGGTTACAACCAAAATGTAAGTCCTAACTTTCCTGGGTCCTATGGCCACAAAGAATTTCTTTTTTTTTCCCAATGGTGTTTGTCTTATCAGCTTGTAGTCCTGCCCAAAGCACATTAGAAACCACCTTTTAATCTTATTTTCCAAGAAATGAGGTTCATGGGGGTTGGAAAGACACCCAGTGGTTAAGGAAGACATTCTGAGGTCTGGGGTTTTGCTCCCAGCACCCACATCAGGCAGCTCATAACTGCCTGTAACTTCAGCTCCAGTAGATCCAATACCTCTGGCCTCTGCAGGCACCTGCAGGCACATCCACATAGCCACGGGCACACATATACATAATAAGAATTAGTAAAAATAAATTCTGTTTACAAAGGATTATTTAAGAATCCCTTTGAACGATATTCTCTTGAGAAGTCTACATACAACCACAGTTAAGTGTGTACTTTTCCCCCAAAATAGCTCTCAAATGTGCCCTGAGCACAAACACTTAAATCTATATTAAAGCGTTTTCTTTTTTAAAAAGATATTTCTTTAATATCTGTATGCACGTGAACAGGGTGTGCACGCCATGGTACACACATGCAAGTTGGAGCAACAAAGTATATTCTCTTTCCCCAGCTTCATGTGGGATCCAGGGATCAACCACAGGTAGCTTTGCTTCATATACTAAGTCATTCTGAAATACTTTCCTCCCGTACAGGCAAGAATCCCACCTACACTTGAGTAGAAGTCTCTGTGCCAACAGGTGTATTTCCCACTGCCTCTCCTGATGCCCAAGACATTGCTAATTAAATGGGGGGAGGGAGACAGATGGAGGGATGGAGGGGTGGAGGGGTATAGGGAAGAATGAATGAACAAAAGAAATGAAGGAAGGAAAGAGAAAGAATGGACAAAGAAGAAAAGAAAGGAAGGGGAGGGGAGGGGAATGAGGAAGAAGGGGGAGGGAAGGGGGAGGGAGGGAATAGAAGAGAAGCTTTTAATTTCAATAAGATGAGGTCTCACATGTCTTAGGCTAGCCTTGAATTCTACAAAGATAATCTTAATCTCCTTATCCTCCTGCCTCTACCTCCCAAAGGCCAGGGTTACAGGAGTGTACCTGTGATGTACCAGGCCCAACTTATGTGGTGCTAAGATCAAACACAGTCTTTCAGCAAGCTGGGCAAGCACTCTACCAGGTTAGCTCCATGTCCAGGCCCTTAATTATTTTTTATTATTGTGATAACTTGAGAAATATACCAGAAGACCCTATCTTTCACTAAACCTTTGCCTCACTAAAAGCCTGAACTGTGGGCTCACAAGAAGCACTCTGGAAACACCTATGGGATGAAAGAAGACTGATTTTGACACGGACCAAAAGCAAGATTTCTCCCTACCGGCTATGTTCACAAGACAGACTCACAGACCCTCAGACCCTCGGGGATGAGTCTTTACATAGGCAGCATAGCGCAGAAAGGAGAGGTAAAGGAAGCCAACAGCAGTACACATGCTGATAGAGCAGATGTTGAACAGCTGTTCAGTGCACCTGGCCAGCACCAGCTGTTCAACACACCTGGTCAACTCCACCCACTGGAGAAAGAAACAGCCTTAAAAAACAGCAGCAGCGGGCTCATATTCAACATCTATGAGACATTCATTGGCAGACAGGGTCGCCGCTGAGAGACACTGTAACTATTGTCCTGATGACTTTGACAAAGACATTTACATATCATGCTCCAGCTATGGTTTTTGCCCAAAAAGAAGAGAATAAATAAGGCAAGATTTTCACAACCTCTGCTCTCCAACTCTTTTACAAAGGCAAATCTATATACTCAAGTTTTAAAACTCTTTTGGTAGAAAAGAGACTGAAAACAATAATAAAACAATTTTTGAAGAGGTCCTGTAAACTTAAAAAAGTATATAGTTAGAGGCCTAGTACTTTAAAAATAGCAAAAATATCTTTTAGATTATATTAAAATCACAATAGTATAGACAAAGGTACGAGCTGCAAGGATACTCGTTAGGTACCTGAGGCATAGTGAGGTGAGGCCTACAGTACAAAGTGTCGTACTGTAGGTGAAGGCTTTGTGAACCACAAAGGCCATTAAACAGATTATATAGCAAAGGCTGGATGCCACGCACAAAGGTTCACATAATTATCTTCATTGATTACATAACAATAATATTCAGAATTTTTAAATTAGTCACAATCCCATGAATGTTAAGAGGAAAGCCTTCTGTTTCATCTTGTCCCCAGTCATAGGAATGTATCAGGCAGTGTTTGAAGCTAAAAGCACAGACAAGGATGGAAGCAGCTCTGTGGTTTCTAAATGATAATCAATTACCATATTAAAATGTCAACAAATATACACAGCTTTATAGACAGGGCCATCAAAATTGCAACAACCTTTGTGAGGGACTATAAACCAGAGAAAACCACCTTTCGTGGTGTCTTAGATAGAGGTTTACTACTCTGAACAGACACCATGACCAAGGCAAGTTTTATAAAGGACAACATTTAATTGGGGCTGGCTTACAGGTTCAGAGGTTCAGGCCATTATCATCAAGATGGGAACATGGAAGCATCCAGGCAGGCATGGTGCAGGAGGAGCTGTGATTTCTACATCTTCATCTGAAGGCTGCTAGTGAAGACTGACTTTCAGGTAGCTAGGCCCATGCCCACAGTGACACACCTACTCCACACCTACTCCAGCAAGGCCACACCTACTCCAACAAGGCCACACCTTCTAATAGTGCCACTTCTAATATACAAACCATCATCACACATGGGGAAATTTAAGATTTACCTATTCATCATTTGCCTTCAGAATGGGGTACACTGATAGCTTACGCCTCTCCTCTCAAAGGAGTACAGGACTTAGAACAGGAGACAAGACACAGGAACAAAACAAAACTTGGACCATTGCATCCTGGGGCTGAGCTGAGCGAGATGGAGAAGAGGAAGGACCCAGCAGGGAGGTAGATGGGGCTGGGGGACTAGCTCTAAGGAGGGCTGAAACCGAATGAAGGGGTGATCGGAGCCAGGGTCAGGACCACTGAACACAGAAACAGTAAAACCCGAGGTCTCCCACAAAGAGACACCAATAGGCTCCAGAGTTCCAAAGAGATTAGAACTGGCTGACCTGGGCTCCCCACAGTCGGTGGCGAATCCCTCAGCCAGAGCCGAGAGCCAGATAAGATAGAGGTGGCCATCGCTAGCCACCAGGAGGTCTGCTCACTGCTTTTTATTTGGATCAGGCCCCAGAGATGTTACAGCCACTCAGAAGACGAGGATCAGAATTCGGTCTGGTTTGTGTCAGGGAACTTGAGAGATGACTTACTTGCATCTGGTATGGCACAAGGGGCATTGTGGGAAGGTACTTATCCTTTCTGGATTTCATTTTCTTCATTCGCAAAGTAAAAAAAAATATATATATATATATACATATATATATAATTTTTAAATTATAATTATATAATTATATAATATATATGTATATGTTTATATATATAACATATTATCCTTTTTATATATAAAATATATATGAAATATATGATATATAAAATACATATAAAAGAATAAGTATATTTATATATATAATTATATGTGTGTATGTGTATATATAATATATATTATATATATAGTATATATATATGGCACAGATGAAAGTCAGGTATGTAAATTTATGTAAAAATACCAAAAAAATGATTACCATCAGCTGTAAACTACTGATTTTGTGTAGTGTGATACAGATCTGTCATTGATTATGAGCCCTTAAACCTCATCCTCACTTCCATACAAATTTATAATTTTCTAAATTGTACTATTAGTATGTCTGATTTTTGACAAACCCTTCCAAAAAAAATCACAGCATATAAAACATAATTTACAATAGCTATCAAAGGCCCAAGAAAACTGCGCCCTAAACCAAGCCCTTGAATAATTAGATCCTTGTGATCGCAAAGATGTGCGGATAATCCAGTAACACTCTGAGCAACTATTAATACCTTCAATTAACTATTAATGTCTTATGGAGGCTATAGCCCCAAAGGACACTGATAAGTTTATAAACAGATAAAGGGAAACAAGATATGTTCTAAGGGGTGTGGTGAGATGTGGGGGTGGGGGCGGGGGGGACCTCAGCGGGCCCATGTCAAGGCATCCCTTCCCCCTGAGGGACCAGCACACAAACAATATAATATAAATAGAGTTTATTCAGGGCATGGGGAAGGGAGTTAAGAGGGTAGTAGAGGCCGAGAAAGGGAGAGAGAGGGAGAGAGTAGAGAAGTAGAGGCCGGCCTCGACCACGTGGAGGAGGGGGTAAGGGAAGGGGGTTAGGGAAGAGCCCAAGAGGGGGCAAGAGAGAAGCAAGTGAGAAGCAGGGGTAAGAGAGAGAGAAGGGGGAATAAGTGGCCCCTTTTATAGTGGGCCAGGCCTACCTGGCTGTTGCCAGGCAACGATGGGGGCGGGGCATACCTGGCTGTTGCCAGGTAACTGTGGGGTGGAGCTTAGACAGAATTCTAACGGGGACCCCCCAGTTAAAAAGACACACCCATACATCACAACCCAGTACACAAACAGGCACCCAGACGCATTGCTTCAAGCAGTGGTGTTACCTTTATACACTCTGGCATTGTTTTTTCTTCTAATCTCACTTCCTCTTTGCTGGGGTCGATTCATTCTGGAGTTCTGATGACCCGCCAAGCCAATGGGCTGAGACCCTCGTTTGAACAGCGGTTCTGTGTGCACGGCTTGCATGTATCAGGGTTCCTTACAAAGCGTGCACGAGTTCTGAGCCCACCCCTCACGTGATGAATGGGGTTAAATTGACTGCAGTGGTGAACTACGCCCTAGAGCTTGGCCCATTGTCCCTGTGGAATTTATGACTTTCCTCCTGTCAAATGTCAGCCTTGCCTGTCCACCGAGCCCAGGCTCCTGGGGCATTCAGGCTGACTGATTTCTTTCATCTGTTAATGGGCCCCCACTGCATGGAAAGAAACCCTGTGGGTGGGACTCACCAGTGGTTCTTAGCTTAGAGGCCTTGAGCAGCAGACCCCTTCCCGACTGACCACCGGCTCTGTAAAGATTACAAATCCCTGCAGGGACCAGATGTCCTTTTGCCTGCCTCATTACCAGAATGAGTTTACTAGTCTTAGAATTTGAAATTCACTCCCTCAAGTCCTGCTATTCAGTTCCTGCATTCCTACCGTGGTTTGTTTGACAAGGGGGATGGGGGGGTTGGGTGATACTGACAGAGTTTAAGTCTGGGTCCTTTTTAGAGCTGAATGGTGCTATTTTACAAAAATGTGTCCCTTTCCTGTGGCTTTGTAGTCACCAGTGGAAAGTAAGACTAGATACTGACTTGCGGGGAGCTGGTGTGTTATCTGATGTTGACTGATGTCTCTGACCTCTCAGATACTTATCTTTCTCTAAGGGGTGTGTCTGTTAGCATTCTGTCTAAGCTCCACCCCACAGTTACCTGGCAACAGCCAGGTATGCCCCGCCCCTATCGTTGCCTGGCAACAGCCAGGTAGGCCTGGCCCACTATAAAAGGGCTGCTTGCCCCTCCTCTCTCTCTTACCCCTGCTTCCTGTTTGCTTCTCTCTTGCCCTCTTGGGTTCTTCCCTTCCCCCTCCCTGCCCCGCCCCCGCATGATCATGGCCTCTACTTCTCTACTCTCTCCCTCTCTCTGCCTTTCTCTGCCTCTACTACCCTCTTAATCCCCCTCACCATGCCCTGAATAAACTCTATTCTATACTATACAGTCATATGTCTGGTCCCTCAGGGGGAAGGGATGCCTCGGCATGGGCCCGCTGAGGCACCCCCTCCCCCACACCTCACCACACCCCCATAGAACATATGCTTTTACATCTTTATCTTTTTATAAACACATCAGTCCCAAAAACCCTTTTTTAAAACCGTGTTATTCACCTCAAATAGAATTTTTATCAGAGCAGTACCTATATTTGTTATAAGGAAGGATCTGAAGAATTATCAAAAGCAAAGAGCAAAGAGGAATTATTCCACCCATGATTTCAGAGCGTCTATGTCACCTGGCCGCGTGTTTCTGGGTCTGTAGCAATGGGGTTCACCATGGTGGCAGGAGCTGGTGGTAGGGGCTTTTCTGACGCATGGCAGCCAGCAAAAAGCACTTGGAGAAGAGGCTGTGGTAAGACAGCCCTAGAAGAATGCACCCCAAGTGACTGTGGGGGGGGCATGGAGGGGAGAGGAGGGGGGGAGAATCTTATAATCACCCTATAATGTATTCAAATGAGGCCAGAGTCCCCATGATCTGTCCCTAAACTCCTAGGTATTCCTTAATCAAGTTGACAATAGTGAGTAACTGTCCCATGGACCTACTAAGAAGACTTAAGATCAACCAAAGTGAGCACTCTCCAAAAACTCGGAAAATCATCATCCAAGACAAACCTCCGGGCTATGACTCAGAGCCAGACAAGAAAGGGATCGTCCACCATTGAGCGCACTACTCATTAAGCCTGTAGCTCTCCTCTTCCTTTGTATTCTAACTTCTGAGAAACCGTAAACGCGTATTCTTAACAATCCGGAAAGGCCTTGTAAGGAAGGGACTCAGAGGATGCCTGCGTGCCATTCTGTCGGCTAAGGACAGGAAGGAAAGGATGACAGGGAACTGGAAAAAAGCAAATCCAAAACACTCAGGAGTCGTGTGTGTCCTGGGGCCGTCCATACGTGACTGAAGCAGCAACTGAGCAGAAAGGAGGAGGACCCCAGCTTGCTCAGGATGACGTGGAAAAGTGACAGCAGTGCCTGAGTGTCCGTGACACAGGGACATTGGACGGAAAGGGTAACAAATGAGGAAGGACGAGCAAAGAGAAAGAGACAGCTGCAGGAGCCTCAGCGGCCAAGTGCCCGCCACGGCAGCTCAGATATACGTGAAGTGACCCATTCAGAGACACTTAGCGTCCCCCCTATTGGGTGACATTGACAGGAAAAGACGTGTTCTTGGTCTTGACAGAAACTTGGGGAACTGGAAAGAAATCAATTGCCCCACTCAGCAAGTCAGTAGGAACGGTCTGGAGACCTCCCAGCACTCTGCTGAAGTGCTTCAAGGAAAGTCAAAGCCGTGCAAAGAGATCCCCTCTTCCCGGCGACTGTCAGCCTGTGTGGGAGGTGAGGCCGGCTACAAACATGCGCCACAAGGAGCACTGGCGAACGCACGGCTCCAACAGCCCAGAGACCACATCCCACAAATATTGCTGGTATGTCTGTGGAGCGCCAAGAAAATCGAGTGGCTGGCTACAGCCGAACCATCACGGGGACGGAAAAAAACATTTCAGGGGTTTGATGACAAAAATCCTGTGAAGCAAAACTATAGAATCCATCTAGTTTAGAATGAAACGGCCCCAGCAGTGAGAAAGAAAATACCTTCCGTTAAGAATTATCAAAATAGGTTTCATAACGTTTTTTTCCGGCCAGGCACTTGAAAGTGTCATTTGCTGTTGTCGTTGTTGTTGTTATTGTTGTTGTCGTCGCTGGTGTTGCTGCTGGTGGTGGTGTGTGCATGCATGTGTGTGTATGTGTGTCTTTTTCTCTCTATGGAAGCACACTTGTCTGTGCAGGGGAGCATGCGTGTGTTTTATGTGTGTGCAAAGGCCAGGAGGACTTCAGCTGCTGCACCTCAGACGGCAGCCGGCTTTTTGTTCACTGAGACAAGAGTCTCTCTTTCGCTGGCCTGGATCTGGCCAAGCGGGCCAGGAGGATGAGTCAAGGGGTCCCAGAACTGCAGTTTATCTCCTCCTCTCCATCATGAGATTACCCACAGGTACTGCGAGCATTCGGCCTAAGCTCCACCCCACAGTTACCTGGCCTGCTCTAAGAGGGGCTGCTTGCCCTCCTCTCTCTCTCTCTTACTCTTTCACTCCTGCTTCCCACTTTTTTCTTGTCCTCTTGCACTCTTCCCTTCCCCCTTCCCCTCCCCCCACCACGTGATCGGCCTCTACTACTTCTCTACTCTCCCCTTCTCTCTGCCTCTACTACCTCTCTTAGCTCCCCTTCCCATGCTCTGAATAAAATCTATTCTATGCTCTACCATTGTGTGGCTGGTCCCTCAGGGGGAAAGGATGCCTTGGCTTGGGCCCCCGCTGAGGCACCCCCTCCCCCCACACCTCACCACACCCCCATAGAACGCATTCTTATACCGCTCTATCTTTTTATAAACGTGTCACATACCACACTGCACTGCTTTTGCTTTGGGTCTTTTGCTTTTGAACGTGGGTTCTTGGGATTAAACACAGGTCCTTCTGCGTGGACAGCATGTGCTCCTCCAGCTGACCTCCCAGCCCCTCGACCTCTGGATTTACTCGTTTGTTTTTTAATATGTTAATGTTCTATCCCGTTTGACCTTTTCTCCTTGGTCTCCTTCAGTATCATCCAAATTTTCCCCTACATTCCAGTCCTCCAAAACCTCGTACTGACCAGGGGTGAGCACCACAACCAGATCTTCTAAATCATGGCTTTCAAAATGGCCCTTTTCTGTAACTTACGCGCACCAGAGTCAAAACTGTCGGCCGGCGTGACTTTTAAATAACCTCTCTTTATGAACCATCCATGAGCCGTCCCACAAAAGCAAGCCTGGATTTCTGGAACCCACAACATGCCGCACGCAGCCTGGGGTCTCAGACTGCGGGGCTGCAATGGTTGGTTTGTCTCTGACTGGGGAGACCCACAAATGAGACACACGTGCCTCAGGAAATTGGAAGCAGACAACGAACCCTCACGCCTCAATCACATTTTACAACCAAAATATGCCACAGTGATTCTACCACGTTATTCTTGGCACAGACCTTTCTTCATTGTATGCTGTTCCGTTTAAACTTGAAACAAACCACACATTTCTCCAACTCCGTGTACATAGGTGTGTCCCCCACTCTTATAAGTGTGTGACTCTTCTACTTTAGCTGACCACGGGGCCCTCTATCAGGGTCCTGATCCATAGGCTACTGCCTAAGTTACCCTTGGGCCCACCTGTAAAATCAAACTAGCCATTGCTGAAACTTCTCTTAACTCAATGAGCGGTTACATGCAAACCTGTTTGGATTTTACCTAATGCCTTACTAAAATTTTAGGGGACAAACTGAACGGGACTAGTAGGTCCTGTTAAAGCTTAATTTTCCTGATTGAGCTAGGCATGGTAAAACACATCTGTAATCCCAGCACTTGGGAGGAAGAAGTAGGCAGGACAGGAGTTCCAGGTCATCCTCAAGCTTATTAGCAAGTCCAAGGGTGGCCTGGGGTTCTTGAGACCCTGACTCAAACAATAACAACAAAAACAACAACAACAACGAAAAGTACTTAACATTTTAAAATTGCACAGGGAATTAAATGCTTTGAAAGTCAAAGTCTATGGGTGCATGGGGGGGGATGGGGCGAATTCAGCAGGTTCTGAAAACTACTGTGTGTGTGTGTGTGTGTGTGTGTGTGTGTGTGT
Organism: Apodemus agrarius; assembly: GCA_964023405.1. Classification (NCBI taxonomy): domain Eukaryota; kingdom Metazoa; phylum Chordata; class Mammalia; order Rodentia; family Muridae; genus Apodemus; species Apodemus agrarius. The sequence continues at coordinate 34,673,792 of OZ030027.1, read as the reverse complement.
GTGTGTGCCTAAGAGCTGTGAGAAGTGAGAGCCATGATTAATAACTTGCACAATTATCCATGCCTCAGAGAAAAAGGAACTAAGTCTCCAGGTGTACTGGCTGGTTTTGGGTGCCAACTTGACACAGGGTGGAGTTATCACAGAGAAAGGAGCTTGAGGTAAGAAAATGTCTCCATGAGATCCAGCTGTAAGACATTTTCTCAGTGATCAAGGGTGGGAGGGCCCCTTGTGGGTGGTGCCATCCCTAGGCTGGTAGTCTTGGGTTCTATTAAGAGAGCAAGTTGAACAAGCCAGGGGAAACAAGCCAGTAAGGAACATCCCTCCATGGCCTCTACATCAGCTCCTGCTTCCTGGCCTGCTTGAGTTCCAATCCTGACTTCCTTTGGTGATGAACAGCAGTGTGAAAGGGTAAGCTGAATAAACATGTTTCTCCCCAACTTTTTTTTTTTTCTTGAGACAGGGTTTCTTTGTGTAGCCCTGGCTGTCCTAGAATTCACTCTGTAGACCAGGCTGGCCTCGAACTCAGAAATCTGCCTGCCTCTGCCTCCCAAGTGCTGGGATTAAAGGCATGAGCAACGACCGCCCGGCCCCCAACTTGTTTCTAGTGTAGGAACAGAACCCCTGACGAAGACACCAGGGGTTGAATGGCTAAATCAAAATCACTAAGAGGTCAAAGAAAAAAACGTAGGGATCAAACCAGGATCTAGTCATTTTTAATACTAACTGCTAAGTTTACAGGGTCTAGAATTGCCTAGGAGACCAGCCTTGGTCCACATCTCTGAGAGGTGGGCTGGATCAGGTCCAACTGACATAGGAGGACTCACTTTAACTGCGGTTGGTGGGATGAACAAGAAGTCCAGCTGGACAACAGAATTCATGGCTCTCTGCTTCCTGCCTGCGGTGCCAGCGACCAGCCGCCTCACGCTCCTGCTGCCCTGGAGTTCCCAACCACAAATGACCACAGTCGAACTGTGAGCCACGTGAACCCTTTCTTCCTTAAGTTGCTTGTGTGGGATGTGTTGTCATAGCGACAAAACAAGTAATTAATATAGTGCTGCATTGAAACAGTTCAAAATTTTACTCCATCTTTTCTTTTTCTTTTAAATCTGAAATTATTCTACATCTTCTTTTAAAAGTGCGTTTAACTTCCAGGTTCCCCCTTTCAGAGTCGATATGGTCTCTGCCCCTTCCCTAAAGGAAACATTAGTTAAGACCTCAGGACCATGAGGGTCCCCAAAGAGCATTCCAGCTGAAGGAAAGTGCAAAGCTCAGAGGAGATATGTGAGTGTGTCTCAGGCAGGGGACCTGAGGAGCAGCACGGTGGAAGCAACGAGGGATGAAGAGACTAGATAGAGCATAGATGGGAGAGACATCCAAAGGACGGGGGTTTAACATTGACACTGGGGGTTGCCGCGAGCGCTCTACATGGGGCAAACTGATCCGCATGGCCTCCAAGCACCTGGATTGCCCAGGAACGCAGAGGCAGGAGGATATGTGCCACGCTTCAGGTGAGAGAGGTTCGGGCCCAACTGAGGGTGAGCTGAGGAGAGGGCAGAGACTCGACACAGTGAGAGAAGAACCCACAGGAACTTCCATGGAGAGACGTGTGCCGTGAGAGACGCTATGGCAACTCTACGATTCTCGAGTCAACATAACTGAGGGAAAAGGCCAGGGAGAGCAAAACAGGCTCGGAGAAGATGCTACGGTTTGGGTCTCAAATACCCACAAAGGGGTGAGTGTGGTGTTACACATCTGGAATCCCAGCACTCATGAGGCTGAGGCAGGAGGATCAAGAGCTAGGGGTCAGCCTGCAGCACAGAGACAGACACAATCTAAAAGTTAAAATCTACCTCAAGGCCAGAAGACTAAAGCCTTAGTTACCAGCTTGTGGCAGGCCCATCTGGAAGGAGATGAAACTGTGAAGAGACAGGGCCTCAGTGGGTGGCATGTGCCCTTAAGGGAGGGTACTGGGACCCTGAGCTCTTCCTCTGTCTTCTCTGTGGTTGCCACAAGGCAGGCTCTCTGTCATGATGTACTTTCTACCCCATCGCAGGCCCCCAAACAACAGCCACACAGACTGAAGCTGTGCAAATCAGGAGTCACAGATACAGTCCATTTTCTCAGGATCTTGTCACAGCAGAAGGAAACTAACATGAAAGATTGGGGACTCGTTGCTAGCTAGACCTTCCAGGTTTGAGTGTGTCCACCGGACATGGGCGTGACAGTGTTGGGTGGGGTAACTGGATACCTGAGTCTGCAGTCAAGCGAGGTAAGCGAACATGCCAGTCCTCCCTCAGGAGGAGGCATTTGGATGCAGACTGCATGAGCTCGGTCTATGCATGGCCAAGGGAAGCCAAGGGCCTCCAACACTAAGGGGTCAGAGAAACAGGAAGAAGCCCAGAAAGGTAATGAAGAAAGGTGTTCTGTGTCCTGAAAGAGGGAGGGTTCTGTGGGAACGAAAGAGCAGCAAGCAGAGAAGAGACAGAAGAGGGCATATGTCAGAGAACCAGAGGACAACGTTACATGTCTGGATGCTGCCATAAAACTCATTCATCCGCATGCTAACTAAAGGAACTAGAAACTTCAGTAAAGGAGGCCAGGGAGGGTTGCTCAGTGGTTAAAGCACTTGTCACACTGGCTCACGTGAAGGTCGGAGTTCAGACGTCCACAGCACATAACAAATGCTGGGCGGGCGTGGCCAGCCTGCCTGTAATTCCAGTCTCAGAAACTTGAGGCAGGATCCCTAGAGCCTGACAAGTCACATCGGTGAACTCTGGGTTTGATTGAGAGGCCCTGCCTCGGGAGACCAAGATGAAAAAGTGACTGAGGATATCACTTCCAGGCTTCTACATGCAGTAAATGCAGGCGCATCACTATGCAGGTATACCCACACACATGAAAAACATGAACGCATACACATACACACACGCAAAGTGGGGAAAAAAATGAGAATTAAACCAATAACTAAATCAGAACTGGATCATGCTGTTTTTTTTAAAAAAGTATTTAGGGAATAAGACTGGGATTTGAAATAGAATCGGAATTATATATAAAACTATCAAGCGCTCCTGTTTCAAGGACAGAGGAGTTCAGAACGCTGGGTTTCACACACTTCGCAAACTGAAGGTTCTATGTAACCTGGACCAGAGCAGGGCGAAGGTAGAGAATGCCCAGCTGTAGCTGGGTTTTAGGATGAGGTCCGTGAAGATGTGAACAGAGACACACTTTCAACCATCACAGCACCCAAGCAGAGGTGCTGCATCCGAGCAGTTGGAATTTAGAGGAAGAAAGGGTCCCAAGCACCCTGGGGATGGAGGTCGGCTGTTCACGAAGGCCCACGCCCTGTCCTACCTCTTTACACCGCGACTGCTTCATTTCCGCTGCCCGCGTGGACTTCTTGTTCGCTCATTCATCAGCTGCCTTCCCACCCGCTTGTGGTGGCCCCAGAGAGCCTGAAAGCAGCGTGCCCTCTCTCCAGGAGAGCTTCTTTCCACCATTTTCCATCTCATGGACTTTGGCATTGAGCTTACCAGCGCCCCTCCTCCCCTCCCACTCCGTCCTGGAAGCCCTACTCCAACACAAGTGCGAGCCAGGGACAGGTGTCATGGCCGGCACACCAGCTGGATGAGAACTGCTCCCTGAGATTGACCTAAAGACACCCAGGATTGCTCAGCCTTCATCGAAGCCTGAACACCCCCGTGCACCAGCTCTCTTGGGTGCCATCTTTATCAAGAGCCACACCCCTTTGCTGGAGTGTAAGTGATAACCCGGTCCACCGCTTCGTAAGTAAACTTTATCTCCGAGTGCCTTGTATCTATACTGACCGACAAAAGCATTGTATTTGTTGGTCCTTACCATAATGCATCTGCCAGGGCAAGGACTGACCACAACCTAAGCAGACTCTATCAGAACGAGACCTCGGGGCACGGACAGAGAGATCAGTCGTGTAGCCACAAACAAAGGACACCAAGAATTAATGCCCTCCACCAGATGCCAAAATAATCAAGGAAGGCTTCTTCCCAGCATCTTGGAAGGAGCATGGCCCTGCTGTACTATGATTTTAGACTTCTAGTCTCCAGCGTTTATAAGTGGTCAAGAGGCTCGAAGCCTTACAATCACCCTGGAGGAACCCAACTAATCTCCTAGCGCTGGCTCACACCGCAGGGCACTCTTCCAAATAAAGACTGACTATTTCACCCCCTCCAAAATTCATGTTGAAATCTCACTTGCCAACATCCGGTACTGCGGGACGAGGGATTTAAAAATGATGTCATTCAGGCCCGAGACCTTCTCCCTGGATTGTCCCAATTCTCGAAGATATGAGGGTTTTCTCACTACAGCAAGACTGAATCTCTTCCTGTGAGAAAAGCCTGCTGCACCGTGAGGCTTGTCTTCTTGCGTCATGCTCTTAGAGTTCCCCGGACTTAAAGACCCTGAGCAAAAACAAACCTGTGTTCTTTATGGATCAAGGGGCAAAGAATGTAACAATGCAAAGAAAGAACAGGCCCACGTCTTAATGGGAGGCTAAGAGGGAATAGACTGGCACAAGAATGCCAGTCACACACTTCCGGAGGACCCTGCTATACCACTCCTGGGCATATACCCAGAGGATTCCCCGGCATGCAATAAGGACACATGCTCCACTATGTTCATAGCAGCCCTATTTATAATAGCCAGAAGCTGGAAAGAACCCAGATGTCCCTCAATGGAGGAATGGATGCAGAAAATGTGTTATATTTACACAATGGAATACTACTCAGCCATTGAAAACAATGAATTCATGAAATTCTTGGGCAAATGGTTGGAACTGGAAAATATCATCCTAAGTGAGGTAACTCATTCACAAAAGAACACACATGGAATGCAGTCACTGATAAGTGGAGATTAGCCCAGAAGCTCTGAATACCCAAGACACAACCCACATATCAAATCATTCCCAAGAAGAAGGAAGGAGAGGGCCCTGGCCCTGGAAAGGCTTGATGCAGCATTGTAGGGGATTGCCAGGACAGAGAAGTGGGAGGGGTTGATTGGGGAACAGGCAGAGGGAAGAGGGCTTATGGGACTTATGGGGAGGGGGGAGCAGGGAAAGGGAAGATCATATGGAATGTAAACAAAGAATATAGAAAAAAAAATGCCAGTCACAAGAGCTTTGTCAAGTAGGTGTGGCCAAGTCCAGCGAGCCGGAAGTTATCTGCAGCAGCAGTGCCTAGATGGGGGCCATGGTTTAAGTGGAGCTTTGAACTGTTAAACAATAACAAGGTGAAAGTCCTCCCTCTACATAGATGGTTAACTCTGGCCGGGGTGATAATATCTGTGAAGAGATGAAGAGAAGACGACAGAGCAGGAGAAGAGGAGGAGGGTGGGAAAGACAGAGGTGGGTGCATGTGCACATGCACATGTGAGATATGTACACGGACACACACACACATATACACGTACATACAGGTCTTTGTTAACTTACTAATGGTACACAGATACAGATATACCAAAGTATTCCCAAGTTTTTAAATACTGTGAGGATAGAATTAACAAGATATCTGGACCCCCACCCCACCTTCTCTATAAGGATACCCTAACCCCTTCCATATATCCGGGCAAAAAAAACTGTCCCTGTCATTTTGGATATACCGCTTCAGTGCTGTGGATTTTCAGTGTTCCAATTTGTAAAACCATCTAAGATTCATTTATCAGCTCTGTCGCCACAGATCTGGACTACAAAGAGCTGGGGAAGCCAGACTCTGGCCAACACTAACTTCATCCACACCTTCAATGCTGGTACCCAGAAGGCAGAGGCAGAGCTCAGGGCCAGCCTGGTCTACATAGTAAGGTCCAGAATAGCCAGGGCTACCTAGAGAGACCCTGTCTCCAAAAACAAATGAAACAACAAGATCCAGAAAGAGAAAGGGAGAGGGAGGCTTAGAGGAACCACATAAAACTGATTTGGGGATACAGTTAAATCTTCCCAACAATTGTTAGCTGTTTTAAGAAAGACTGAGAAGCTAGGGGTGTGTGTGTGTGTGTGTGTGTGTGTGTGTGTGTGTAGGGTTGTGTGTGTATGTATAGGGTGTGTGTGTATAGGGGTATGTGTGTGCATATAGGTGTGTGTGTGTAGGATGTGTGTGTATAGGTGTGTATGTATAGGTGTGTGTGTGTGTGTGTGTGTGTGTGTGTGTGTGTGTGTAGGGATGTGTGTGTATAGGGTGTGTGTGTGTAGGGGTGTGTGTGGGGTGTGTGAGTATGTGTATGTGTATAGGGGTGTGGATGTGTGGATGTGTGTTTACGTGTATAAGGATGTGTGTGTGGTGTGTAGATGTGTGTGTGTGTGTGTGTGTCAACAGTAGAGTACTCACCTGCTATGCAAGACACCCTTGATTCTAATCCTAGAACTACAAAAAATACAATGATACCAAGATAGAATTATCAGGGATCTATAGCTCACTAAGCAAGACTGAGTAATAAAAAAGATTAGCCACCACTGCTATTAAAATCCAATTATTAGCTCCATGTATTTTGTATCCTCACTACTTTTATTTTTCTACAATAGTGATGATTTCTTTCAATCTTTTCTATCCAAAACCTATACCTCTCTCACAAAGCCATCCTTTCTTGGCCTGTATCTAAGGTACTCTTCTTTATTTTACACAGAAAAATGCTTTCTTTAAAAGTAAAAATATGTCCAAAATGACCTCAGCTCTGAATGTCTGTGAATGAGAAATAATTTTCTAAGACATCTAGCAATTGAGGTCCAAGATCACACCAATTCCAGGTCTTATCACCATGTAAGTGAGTGACTTTTACAGAGCAAAGCAAAGCTGGACGTGTGCCCAGATCGGGGAAAGTGCCTGAGTTACTTAAAGAGTGTAATTCAGGGTTTGTTCACTCGTTCCATATTTATGTCTCAAAGGAGCCGTGGAGATCTCGTACTAGCTGCACAGTAAGTGGGGCTCCGCAAACTCAGTCCATCAAGAAGCATCTTCTGTCTGACAGAGTGTGTATGGGGTCACATTGGAAGGACAATCTCTCCCCAGGGACCCCGAGCCTCCCTTGACTATCCCCGCCCCTCCCCAAAGTATGTCCGGAGAAGGCTTTGCAACCAGTACTGACGGTTTAATCTGAATGTATTTGTTTCCTTTTAAAGATTTCTTTATTTATGTATATGAGTACACTGTAGCTGCACAGATGGCTGTGAGCCTTTGTGTGGTTGCTGGGGATTGAATTTAGGATCTCTGCTCGCTCTGGTTGGCCCTGCTCGCTCTGGTTAACCTTGCAGGCTCAGTCCCTGCTCGCTCCAGCCCAAAGATTTATCTGTTATTATCAATAAGTACACTGTAGCTGTCTTCAGACACACCAGAAGAGGGCGTCAGATCTCACTACAGATGGTTGTGAGCCGCCCTGTGGTTGCTGGGATTTGAACTCAGGACCTTCGGAAGAGGGGTCAGTGCTCTTAACCACTGAGCCATCTCTCCAGCCCCCTGAATGTATCTATAGCACCTTCTAAGCTGGTGTTGTGGATCTGAGTCACTGGACTCTGCAGCAGCCTGTGAGCCCGGGAAAACCAAAGCCAGTGCCAAGTGTCCAGCTCAGCAGAGAAAGGGGCTGAGAATTCCCACTCTGCTCTGTCCCCTCTCTGTCCCAGCAACATTTCCGAAATTAAAAGGAATCAACAATACGAGCCGTTATTCTGCGGGTAGAACTGACCCGAACTTCACCCCGACGCCTCCACCCTCCCAAAGACACTTCTATAAAGGACAGGATGGACTGAGGGTGCCCACCACACCCATGGGGAGACATCCTCCTGCCGCTAAAAATGAACTTGCACTGCACGGTCCCGGCTGCCATAGCATCTTTACAGTGAAAGGAAACAGATTGTCAAAAATCCCTAGCCCTGACTTAAGGCCACAGTAAAAGGGTAAAGCACACCAGGAAACCCCTCCGGCCGCCATGCAGACGATTCCTCACTCTCCAGATAGCCTATAAATACACTTCCAAGTTATGACTTCAAAAGATCTTCCTATTTTCGCTCTCTCCACCCACCAATTTTCTGAGAATTACATGCTGGGCCAAATGAATGGCCGACCAAGCAAGAGAGACCCGGGCTAGGGTTTCTCTCTCCTGCTGTCGGCACACGCCCTCCACGGGGACAGGGGACAGCGTGTGCTTGGAGTTCAGGCTCTAATGAAAGCCACCACTCAGATCCCCCACGCTGCTGAAACGGAGGGCCTCTTACCCAGAACTGCGATGACTGTTCCCCACTCCCGCCCTCGCCCCAAAGGCTCAAGACAAGCCTAAGAACAAATAATACTGAACAGTGAACGGGCAAACGGGAAGGCAGAAAATAAACCCTTACTCGGCTAAAAGCTGCATTTGGTATACTAACCAGGAAACAATAAATACACAATCCCAGTCACATTCCAGTTTCCCATTCCACCCTGAAAGAACCTGACCCGAAAGCTAAGCAACTGTCATTTTAACACAATCAGACTGAGACATGGCCCTTTCTTTAGGTAGCTTGTGGGGGGAAGGGGGGGGGACACAGTCCATACAAATCAGCCTGGAGAATTTTCAATTCGCGAAATATTCTAAAGCACCCGTAATACCTCACCTCGAGGTGTCTGGAGTCACATAAGCGCTAAACTTTGAGATAATAATCCCATTCTGTTCACTAACTCGTGCTGAGGATAAACTCATATAAGACAAAGCCCCAAAGACGTGCTGCCAAGAAAAACGTATCTTCCCGGATAAATTAAGTCTCAACTCACAAGGACAGACAAACATGGTTGTAACCTTACCTTGGTCAGAACGGCGACTGTGGCCGCTTGTTCCCGGGAGCTTTCGGTTAACAAAGTTTCACCCAGCCAGAAGCTAGGCTCTGCCTTCCTCCCTCCGTCCCGCTGAGCCAGGAAACGGTGTCTAACACTTCGACTGCTCAGCCGTTGAGAGCTAAAAACGGATCCTGTGCAATGCTGGGTGTATTTCTGTCTGCTCGTTACACACCCTCATCATGTTCAATTTTTTCCATTGATGGAACGCTATGAGGCAGGCTTAGCCAGAAAGCGGTTTTTCCGTGGGCTGCCCAGAGTGATTACCCCGGGACAGTCTGCCACCACGCTTGCCCGGGCTGCCCATGACTAGGTTCTTGTTGGGCCAGCAATCCACCATGACCACTGAAGTTCCTCTGGCTCCGGGGGGTCACAGAATAAAGCCCTACTCACCAGAGCTGCCCCGGCGTCTTTTATAAAGCCCTGCAGCCCCGAGAATACACACCTCCCACCCTTGCATTGGGGGAAGCAGTCAAAACCACAGATGGAATGCTATGGTCAGAAGAACTGCCTTCACAGTGGCCCCTGGAAATGCCGCCGTGATCTGCAGAATATCGGATATACCCTCGCTCTGTGTTCCCTGTTGGAACTGGGCTCCCCCTCCTCCTTAAGTTAGCACAGCAACAGAGCCTTACACTCAAAATCCTTGGAAACTAAATGTGGAGCCATTTTATCAAGAGTATGTATTACATTACTGTAAATTAAGGCTATGCAGCAGAGGCAGAGCTATTCTGAAGTTTCACTGTAACCACTGATGAAAGATGTTACAAGTAAAAATACACAAGATTTTTTTTTCAGGTCTTTTTTTTTTTCTTTTTTTTTTAGATTTATTTATTTACTATGGATACAGTGTTCTGCCTGCATGTATGCCTACAGACCAGGAGAAGACACCAGATCTCATTACAGATGGTTGTGAGCCACCGTGTGGTTGCTGGGATTTGAACTCAGGACCTCTGGGCGAGCAACCAGGCTCTTAACCACTGAGCCATCTCTCCAGCCCCAGGTCATTTCTATACTAGATTGCTGCTGCTGCTGCTGCTGCTGCTGCTGCTGCTGCTGCTGCTGCTGCTGCTGCTGCTGTTGCTGCTGCTGCTGCTATTGTTGTTGTTGTTGTTGTGTGATGGGTAGAATCAAATTACATTTCAGTTGTAGTGCTTAAATTTCTGCATTATATTCCACAGAGGAACCAAAATCCTGTACTTTCAGATGTATGTATTGCAAGTACACAGGCATATAACTCTTCCTGCACATGTGGCACGGGCTTTGCATGGTAACATTCTTAACTTAAACATGTGACGAGGGCCCTTCAGATGGCTCAGTGAATTAAAGTTCTTGCTGGTACAAATATCACTAACCCTGGAACCCACATACAATGGCCAGACACAGTGGGGGTACATCTGTAATCCCGGTACTTCTCCACTGAGACAGGAGGAAGCCTCAGGACAGCTCTCAAACCAGCTAGACTGCAGGGCCCAGCGTTTACCCCAGCAAGGTAGAAGTACAAACTGACACCAATGTCTGTCACTGACCATACATGCACTGGGGCATATGTGTACATAGCCAATAATTTTTAAAAAGTGAACGGAGCTAAATATGCAATCGGCGAGTTATTAAGGACCAGATTCTACTACAGTCAGATAAACTTTTAACTCCCTACTTGGATTTTAAGACATACCTTATTTACATGTATACATTCAAACATATGAGTCCACATTGAGAACAATATTTTACATAGTAGGACAGACTTGAGATACTTCACAACCTCAATTGAAAGAAAAATTGCAGAAAGGAATCAGTCTGACATCTATAAAGCAAATAGAACTGCCACAATTTTTTTTAAAATTAACAAAGAGCCAAAAACTTTAATACCAATGGAGTGGATCGATAAGTCACTCAACTCAGCCCCCCGCCCAGTACAGATTTAGACACAGATGTCTTAGCCTGATGTGGTGACCCTTGCCTCTGTGCACCTAGCACCTGGGAGGCTGAGGTAAAAAATGTTGTCAGGAGTTGAAGGGTAGCCTGGGCTACAGATTGTGATTCTGTCTCCAAGATAAATGATAAGATAGCCGAGGTCAAAATGAAGAAGGCACAAGGTGACAGAGCTGGTCAGCACAAGGAGTCCGAGCAAAGACACGCCCGCCCAGTAACCACAGCCTCCGGCTGAGTAAGGAGGTTGCCATGGGAGCTAAGTCGCAGAACACAAAACTTGGGAATTCCCCAAAGATGTGTTTTTTTGAAAGGCCCTAGGTAAATACTGAAGGACCAAGAATAGTGCCACCTCACTGACCTCCAATTCCCTTAAACCTAGCAGCATCTCCACTGTTACTTTAAGAGAGAGAGAGAGAGAGAGAGAGAGAGAGAGAGAGAGATGGGGGGAGTGGGGGTGGCTCAGTGGACGAAGGGCACACACAGAGGGACCTGAGTTCCATCCCTGGTTCCCCCCAAAAAAGCTGGGTGTGACCAGGCATGCCTGGAACCCAGGGCTGGAATGAGGGGAGCTGGGTGGGTCTGAGGGTCCACTGGATAGGCAGCCTAGCCAAAATGGGAAACTCCGCGTTCAGTGGGAGACTGTATCTCAAAGAGATAGAGAAGATAAGCAAAAGTCAACGTCTGGCCTCCAGACTGGAACGCACAGATACATACAGGCGCATAGACCACGCCCATACACAAAAAATAAAATAGACAAATAACATACACACATAAATAAATCTAGAGTGGGGGGGATTAAAAGGTGCAACTCCATGTAACTCTGACACTGGAGAAGACTCCTAGATACACATAGGGAAAAAATTCAGCCAGGTGCTAGAAACCCAGCAGCAGCCAAGAGGAGACACCCTATCAGCACGATTTTGCGTGTCTGGAATCACATGAGCATCTATAGATTGTTCCTGCTTCTAGATTTGGAGGTAATTCTGATCTCATGATACGTTTTGTTAAATAGATCCCGTTATGTCAGGACAAGCTGTGATAACCAAGTCCCTGCCGGCTACGATCTGACATTTCAAGCGGACTTGTGATTATTGTTGAAGCCACCCCAGTAAGCTTAGCGTGTACCAGGTCATGGGAGTTTTGAAATGACATAAGATAGTATGTCTCAATCTCCTTGAACATGGAAGCTTCAATAAAATGTTCTCAATTGAGCCCTCCATCTCAAAATTCCAAAACCCAGAATATCTTAAAATCAGAAAGCCAGGCTTCATCTTTTCACGGCTCCATCACAAGATGGTGTAACAGGGCTTCTGTGCTAACGGGCGTCTAAAATTAAACTCCTCGGCAAAGATCCCTGAGAAACATGTAAATTGCTACTCGGGAAGTGTGCACTTCAGAAGCATACAATGCAAAGGTACATAGTTAAAAGCAAACGCCGCAGAGATGCTAACAATCATAGAATTTAAGTGGCAAGTTGATGGGGATATCACTCTATAGTTTTCTTGGATGTTGTTATATTCAGAAAAACTGCAAATTTCCTTAATAAAAGGTGGGAGTGAACGGCGTATGTGTTCACACGTGTCAGCCCACAGAAAACACGGTTTTACTCAAATGCCTCGTCGAGACTAAACAAAACTTGCCCTCTGATTGTCATCAAGACTGAATATTCTGCGCCATGGGAGCACACGGGTTCACAAGGGCATGGTCTAGGGAAGGGACTGGGGGGAGGGGAAGACAGGGGTGGGGGGGAGTGCAGCAGGGGGGGGAGTGCAGCGGGGGGGGTGGGGGTGGAGGAGGACAAAAAGCCAGATAACAACAAAGAGGACAGCCGTGAAGCCTGGCCAGGGCAGTTGTGAGCCCTCAGACACCGTGGGAAGCTGCAAAGCATCTACAGGAGACAAGGCCCATCAACAGCCAGCCCCAGAGAAGAGGATCATGGGAAAACAGACTGTTCAGAGGGGCTCCTGGCGATGGATAGTTGCTGGGGGAGAGGAAGCCACAGTGTTTGGTGATGTCCTCACTGCAGATACCCACACTCTAACGGCCGGCTCCACAGCCGTGCCCACCCAGGCTGCCCTCCGACCAGCCTCAGTTGAGTCACAGAGCGAAAGCAAAGCCACAATAAAAAGACATCCGAGTTGAATCTGGATGTGGTGGGAAGAGGGGTGTGGGTGGGGATAAAGGAGGGTGGTGCCGGTAAAAAGTGCGACCAGAACATACTATGTCCAAGGGTGAAATGGTCAAATAATCATGTTTTTTAAACGTTGAAGACTTAGTCATAAGTGTCTGTAGCATGCACTAGGCACTGGATTTGATATTCAGTCATGTACAAAAATCAAAATAATTTATGCCAACACATATGTACTACTAGCACACAAATAAGAATAAAAAAATAAAATTATGGTGAAGATAATGAAAAGGGCTCAGCTCCCAGGTCAGCAGCCCACTTGACGAATGTTAATACTCTCTGAACTCTATTTGCTTCACCATAAACTGGGGTGAGTAACAGCAACCCCCAATGAGAACAAAAATAAATCTACTAAATAATTCTTTTAAAAGGCCAAGAAAATCTAAGATTAATTTTTATTTTTTTACAATTTTGGGTGACGAAAGGTATAGCCTCACATATGCTAAGTGCTCGAACACCGGACCCCCATCCTTCAATGTCAAAAATGCAATCTTATAAAGTAATATGAGCTAATATCAATAACCTCTATTCTTAGAATCCGAGAAACTCAACCCTGTATCAGCCACACTTGGAAGGTTACACACAGCAAGTACTGAACACAGCTCAGCGGAAGCGGCCCTTACCTCCGACTGATAATCAGCGTGGAGTTAAAGAAATGAAAACCCTACAACAATAAACAAAAGTTAAAAGTATCAACTGCCTTTATCCAAATAAGATTGAGGAAGGCTAATCCCTCACAGGCATTAAAAAAAAAAATCTACACACACACAAAAAAAAAAAATGTTGTGGATACTTCTTGCATTTCCTGTCCTGTCTGTCAAGTCCTTCAGACCACACAGGCCGAACCAACAGGGAACTGAGAGGAAAAGCGCCTGTAGAAACTGCATGCAAGAGCCCAGAGGGTTTCATATTGCCTGGGGTGGTGAGTTTTCTCCCCAGCAGACGACAAAGATTCTAAATCTACCAGGTTGTACCAAATACAAAGGCTTCCAATCAGCACAGAGACTAGAGAGAATGGAGGAGCTTTCTAGTCCAAAGATTTGCATCCCAGATAAGATGCTGAACAACCCCCCCCCGCCCCCCAGATACATAACAGATGCGTTCTGTTTGCATGTCAGTTGTGGTGCCCAGGAAGCTAACCAATTCACCCAGGGTCAGTTCCTCTGGCAGGTCTTCCAACACTGCCCTGTGGTTTAAAAAAAAAAAAAAAGTCTTAATTCCTCTGAGCCTGTCTCCCAGTCTGTAATGGGGGACCACTTGCCACTTGCCTCTGATGGTCTCTGTAAGCATCACTTAAAACATTAAATGTGGGCTGGAGAGATGGCTCACCAGTTAAGAGCACTGACTGCTCTTCCAGAGGTCCCGAGTTCAAATCCCAGCAACCACATGGTGGCTCACTACAATCTGTAATGGGGTCCGATGCCCCCTCTGGTATGTCTGAAGACAACAACAGTGCACTCACATTAAAAATAAATAAATAAATAAATAAATATTTTATAAAAAACATTAAATTTAATCCATTTATCTCAAGATCTGCCTACAAATGTAAACTGGAAGCAAGAGAGATAGCCCAGTAGTAAAGAGCACCAGATGCTCCTCCCGTATTTGATTCCCCATGCACAGGGTGGTTCAGAAATATCTGTAACTACAATTCCAGGGCATCTAAAGCCTTCTTCTGGACTCTGTAGGCATTGCACGCCCATAGTGTGCCCACATAAATGCAGGCAAAACACTCATACACATAAAAATGAATGTAAATCACATATAGCTAAGATCTTGTTAAGATCACTTATTACCAGAAAGGCTTTTGCTTTAAAAATTGCTGGCATGCAATATGTATGTAAATATGTAAATAATATGTAAATATGTTCGTGAATACATGATTAGGAGACAAAGGAGCTACAGAACGTGTTTATGGTGGAGTGGAAGTAAAGAGGAAAGAAGACCATGCGCCACAACCTCAGTCTTTCTGCCAGAAGCAGTTTCTCCCTCTTGAGAAAAAAGCAAGCTCAGAAAGCACAAGCAGTCCTGTGACCCAGCACAGACCCAGAGGAACCTCAGACAGCACTCGAGGGGGATACCAAAGCATCCATGTTTACAGAACTCTTCCCGTGGGCAAGCTGTGCAGGCAGATTAGGAGTCTAGCAACAGACAGAACGATCAAGGAAAACATGGTATCTGCACTGGCGGAGCACCCAGTACTCCCAGAGCTCCCAGGGACAAAACCATCAACCAAGGAGTACACATGGTGTTACCCATGGCTCCAGATGCATAGGCAGCAGAGGATGGCTTTGTTGGACATCAAAGGGAGGAGAGGCCCTCTGTCCTGGAAAGGCTCAATGCCATGCGGCAGCGTAGAGGAATACCAGGACAGGGAAGTAGGAGAGCGTTGATTGGGGAAGGGGGGCCAGGGAAGGGGGAGGGGAGATGGGTTATGGGATTTTCAGGAGGGAAGAATCAGGAAAGGGGAAATCATTTGGAATGTAAATAAAGAATATATCTAATAATAATAAAAAAGTAAAAAAAAAATAAATGAAATCAAGTCATTTGTAGGAACATAGACAGAACTAGTGATCACCATGTCAAGTGAAATAAGCCCAGACGTCAAAAGACAAAACATCACCTGCTTTCTCACGTGTGTAATCTAGACATTAAAAAACCAAGTCATGCAAATAGAAAGGAGGCTCTTTGTGAAGAGGAAGAGGAAAGGGTCCACCAGGAGAGGAGAGGAGGTAAAAGAGGGGAATGGAGAGCTATAAATGACCACAAATGATCATTATGGAAATGAGGTTTATGTCATGAATATTCATAAGATTCAAATGTCCTCTTTTTTATTTTATTTTTTTTACAAGTTCAAGTGTTATCGTGCATCATATAACAACAGGATCACATACACACAGGAAAATACCATCAAGAAATCCATTCTTTTATACAGTGAATATATGCAAATAATAAACGCATCCCACGTGGGATCCCTGTCCATCAAACATAAGTGTCAGGGACTTCTGCCTGTGGCCCCTCCCACCAGCCTTCTGAAGCGTTTCTCAAGCCAGGATGCTCAGACGCTCAAGGGCATCCCTCAGCATCAGGACCGCGGCAATGGAGCCACACTGCCCACTAACCACAGGTTCCTGCCTCCAGCTCTGAGGAGGCCCTGGAGGTGACAGGGGACACACTGCATAAGCCCCCCAAATTGCTTCTATATATTCAGTGAGGAATACATTTTTTAACTTTTGAAGCAAACTAGAAACAACTTCGAAATCTCTGAGTCAAAGAAAAACTTAAATGGTGTGCCACTTTAAAGCCAGAGTAAATCTAAATTTCAAAACAAAAAACGTCCTGAGTGTTTAAAAGATCTCAGATGTGCAGGGGGAGGGGAAAGCCTTAAGGAGCTGATCATTATGGAAATGAGGTTTACATCATGAATATTCATAAGATTCAAATGTCATCTTTTTTTTACAAGTTCAAGTGTTATCTTGCATCATATAACAAGCAAACCTCATTGACTTTTAAAAAATCCTCCGTGTGTGTGTGTGTGTGTGTGTGTGTGTGTGTGTGTGTGTGTGTGTGAAGATCAGAAGACAACTTATGGCAGTGGTTCTCTACACAGTGTGAGCCCTGGGACTCAGGTATTCAGACTGGGTACCTTTACCCACTGAGACATCTTGTAGTCCCAGACCTTCATTAATTTAACAACTAGTTACTTTTCTAAGAATAAGTAATTATATGACAAAAAATTAAAATCTAAAACCAATTCTTCATAAGCCTTCCTTCCCAGGAATTTTTTTTTCCTATAAGTTACTATATCCAAATTAGGTGCACTTTGATGATAATGAAAGACAATGCTTTCAAGACCTACATTTGAAGTTTTGCTATTGCTGTGTATGTATTGCATGCCTGCCTGCTTGTATGCACACCTGCATGTGGATGTTTCCAGAAGGCAGAAGAGGGCATTGGATCCCCTGGAGCTGGAATTCCAGGCTGACCTCATAGTTGCTCAGTGTGGCCACCGGGCAACTCTGGTCCTCTGGAAGAGCAGCAAGTGCTCTTCACCACTGAGCCGTCTCCCCAGTCCCGACAACCTCCATTTTGAATGTTTTATGGTAACGCTTTATAAGTGAGCTAACCCAATCACAAAAGAACACACATGAAATGCAATCACTGATAAGTGGATATTAATGAGCCCAGAAGCTCTGAATATCTAAGGTACAATTAGCAAATCAAAAGATTCCCAAGAAGAAGGAAGGAGAGAACCCTGGTCCCGAAAAGATTGGATCCAGTTTTGTAGGAGAATATCAGAACAGAGAAAATGGTGGTGGGTGGTGGGGGGTGATTGGGGAATGGACAGAGAGAAGAGGACTTATGGGACATTTGGTGAGGGGGGGAACTGGGAAAGGGGAAAGCCTTTGGAATGTAAACAAAGAATATAGAAAATAAAAAATATTTATATATAAAAAAAGCAGTGTGCAAAAAAAAAAAAAAAATAAAACAAGCGACAATAAAACCAGGCACATACCATCAGATCAAGGTAGGGCAAAGGCAATGCAGTAGGAAGAAAGGGGTCCCACAGTAGGCAGAAGAGTAAGGGACAAACCCCCCACAATGCGTGCGCACTCGCGTGTGCGCGTGCACACACACACACACACACACACACACACACACACGCACGCATGCACACACTGTTAGGATTCAACACAAGAATACCAAGCTATTCTGTGGGCCATGCGGAGGGCAGCCTTGTGAAGGAAACAAGTGGGCAGGAGATGGAGGCACCACAGGCTCCTGGGAGAGTTCTGATCTGAGGTCCAAGGCATGAGATTTAAGTTGACTGCCAGCACATCCATGAGACAGCAAAGAGGAACCGAGGCCAGGGCGGGTGGCGGCTTCCCCCATTTTCACAGAAGTCCTCACAGGTGATGAAACTTCCCCTTCCTCCCCCTCCTTCTGAGTTACCTCATTAGTCAGGGCTTTCATTGGAGCGCAGTGTGTCGAGATACGATTGGCCGAGGATTTAGGAGCTTGAGATGAGTTCAAACACTGTATATAGGTTTATGGGCTGGGTGATAAACTCAGATCTGTACCCTAATGCTGGTCTCCGGAGTCAGATTTCCTGGGATCTGTTTCCTCTCAGCCCCCACTCCCCCCATCCTCATTCCTGTTCCCACACAATTCAGCCATGACATATATGCAGAGGACCTATGTCAGACCCCTACGTTTCCCCTATCTCTGCGCGTTCTCGTGAGTCCCAGTCAGTTGATTATGACCTTGTTCTCATGGTGAGTCCCTGACCCCTCTGGTTCCTCCAGCCCTCCCCTCCCCAACTCTGCAGAATTCCCCAAGCTCTGCCTACTGCTTGCTACTGGGACTCTGCATCTGCTCCCGTCAATTGCTAGATAAAGTCTTTCTGGTCTTAAGGGAGGATGGATGGATCTCCTTGGGAAGGAGAAATAATAGATTTTTGTGGGTGGACCGGGGACAGTTGGGGCTGAAAACAGACGGGCTCTGGTGGCAGGGGAAGGAAGGGAGAAAAGACTGGAATTGGGGAGCATTTCAGGGGCAAGGTGGAACCCCTAGTGTAATGGAAACTCCATAGAATCTACAAGAGTCACCCTAGCAAAGGCACCTAGTAATGGGGGGCATGGAACCTGAACCAGCCATCTTCTGTAACCAGCCACAGCCTCAAGTGGAGGGACTGGGACACCAACCCACAGAACCCTTCAACCTACAGTGGAGTGTGCTAGGACCAGAGCCTAGCAGTCATCTTAGTAAGTTTTTTTTTTTTTTTTTTTAGATCGAATTGTAGCTCAGGCTACAAGGCTCCTACTGAGTACAAGCCAGAGTCGGCGAATCTAATTTTGTGAGGAGATAAACACGATGACCTACAAAAGCCCAACTTTCCTTTTAATTTGGGCCCTCCTCCATCGCCTGCACAGATGGGCTGTTCTCTTTTGTTTCAAACGTATTGTGCAGAGGGTGCCCCTTAGCACACTGTACTACTGTTAAAAATAAATAAAATAAAAGCAGCTGAGAATAGCTTCCAGTGGGCTAAGCATTCTAAAACTCCTACTAATTAATGTGACTCGCTTCACTGTATGCTGGCTCAGGCTCTGCTCCCTTTCTCCCAACCTGCCTCCTCACAGCCGAAGTCACGAAGTCACTCAAGGGCCCTGAATGTACCTGCCCCGTGCTGCATTCCCTCCAAGTCAACATCAACTATCAACACCTAAGCCAGAAGCTGCGTGCCCGTCAAATAAAACAAAGAAGCAAACACAAGGACCGCTCTCCCTAGAGCTCAGGCAGTCCTGAGCAGATTCCCGGGACTTCAGTCCAATTTTGGCTCCTGTCGAGGGCCGTGTCCAGGTGGAATTGGGGTCTACTACAAGAGTCACTCGTGGGGTCCACACACATGGATATTTAACACACCCCTTCCATCCAGCTGTGAGATTTTAAGGAAAAGAGAAGAGGAAGCTAGGCAAACTTGGGGTAAGATTGTTTCTAAACCCAGTTAGTGACTAAATAGCTATAAATGGAAGTGTGTGTGTGGGGGGGGGTGGATATAGCTCAGTGAGAAAAGCACTTGCCCAAAAGTGAAAGGATCAAAGTTCAAATCCCAGCAGCTACCTAAAAACCAGGAAGGTGTAGCAGCTGCCTGTAATCCTACCACACAGAGGACAGAGCTGGGCTCCCTAGAGCAAGCTGGCTAGCTTGACTTCAAATCTAGTTACTCTATATTCAAGTGAAGACACCGCATCAGTACGTAAGGCAGAAAATGACCAAAGAAGATGGTTGGTATCAACCTCCGGGATCCATATATATATACACATACATATACATATACACATACACATACACATATACATATACATATACATATATATATATATTACACTACACTACATACATTACACACACACACACACACACACACACACACACACACACACAGTGTTTCCCTAGAAACTCCAGCCTGACAGACCTTGCCAGCAAGTGTGAGAACCCTTTCCCACCAAAGTAGAGTCCAGAAAACTGCACCTTGGAGAATGAGTTTATGGCTTATTTATAGAACATATGTGAGGGATTAATCACAGAAACATGAATGACTCCTTTTTCCCCCTGCAAAAACAAAAAAAGAAAGAAAAGAAAAAGAAAAAGAAAAAAGAAAAAAAACGCAGCAAAACCACCCAAAAATCTGGCCCCAAAATGGATGATGGTAACTTATCCAGAACTAAATTGATGGAGTCCCCTCACTTCAATTAATCTTCCACAGGCTGCAAGACCTAACATTTCCAGAGTTCCTATGACTCCAGAGTGATATGACATTAGGACAGAATTCCATATGAATGGCCAGAAGGTGCAGGGCTAGGGGGATGGCTGGAGTCTCAGGTGAAGGTTCAGTGACCTTCCCCATCCCCACTCCTTACTTCTGTAAGGGAAGGTCAACAGTCAATACAGCTGGGCCCAGGGGTCTTTGTGACACAGCTGTTCTGATGAGAATGATGGCGACTGTGTTCAGAGGACAGCATTCCACAGCACAGTTCTACCCCCAGAGTTTGTGTGAAGAAAAAAAATAATCAGGCGTGGTACACCCTATAATCCCAGAGCTGGATCCCAGAGGTGAAAGCATGTGGGTCACTGGAATTTGTAGTTCATTGAGCCTAGCTGGGTCAGCAAGCCAAGCCAAGGTCTCAATAAAAATGAAAATGGACAGCTCCTGAGATTGAACTCTGACCCACATGGAGACACACGGTTATATATCACAACACACACACACACACACATACACACACACACACACACACACACACACACACACACACACACGAATGCCTGTTACGCACCATGCATAAATACAGGCTCTAGAAACAGACAGCAATGAACCAGACAGAACCTCTAGCTCCAATGAAGACAAGACGTCAATATACCAATCCATGAACGGACAAGCAAAAACATCTATCAGGGCGGGACCAGCATTCAACAGAAAATTAAAATAGGGCGACAGAGCTGGAAGCTGCGAGGTCGTTGGACTGGGTGGGTTTCTGGACCCTCGGAGGTGGGGCCCTGAGCTGAGAGCTCATTTTGTGCAATGCAGTGCTGGAGGTTTGCTTCGTGAGCGCCGGTCGGCGAAGCAGCCTGGGCTGCAGACCCTCCCAGCTTCCCAGCAGCCTCTTTCCCACATGCTGCCTTGGGTGCCAGCCCTTCTAGCAACATATCTACAGGAGAAGATGAGGAGGACAGAGCCTAAACCACACAATGGGAGTCTTAGCACACCTTGGTGAGTTCTTTATGTCCAGCGTTTGGGGCTTACCTGACCCTGCCAACTCCAGCCAGAAACTGTACTTTCTAGATGTGCTCAGGTGTGGGGGAGGGGTTCTACTTACTATGGAGTTCGAACATGTGCCAATCAGTGTCTAAGATCCAAGACACTGCCCGTGGACTCCTCCTCCATCTAGAGTCCTAGAGAGGGACCGGCCAGATTTCCACAGGAGCAGGTCATCCAGCCAAGCACCTTTGTGACAATTTACTCAGACTGAAGCCCATGCCTGCCAGATCCACTGTATCAGTACTGAGGAATCCGCTGCCCTCTCCCCCCCAGCCCCCACACACTCCACAGTCACACAGGAATGTGGTCATTCAGCAAGGAGACCAGACTGACAAAGACTTTCACAGCCTGGGAGACATAGCGTCTCAAACTCACCCTCAAGTAGGGAGCCGCGTGAGGATAACACTTATTCATTCATCCACAAGGAGCTGGCAGAAGAGGTATCTGTCAGTCACTCGGCCCTGCAAACGACATCAAAGAGACAGAAGTCGTGAGAAACAGTTTTTCATGATTTGGGTTTTATGGTTAAAAGTCAACATCTCAGCATTATGATATATCCCAGGCTTAATAGGAAAAAAAAAAAAAAAAAAAAAAGAAGATCTATGAAGAAATGTGGGCAGGGTTAAATGATTAACTATAAAGAAAATCTGAGCGTCTTCCCCAACCCTAACTGGAGAGGGAGGTTTACTGGTCCATCCCATAACTTTCTATTGATGAGAGGGAGCCAGTGACCGTGGACAGATAGACAGACAAGGGATGAAAAGAGGATGATGGGTAAGCAGGAGAGGGAGGAAAAAGGAGGCATAAATGGATAGATAGGCCGGTAGACAAAATGAGGTAGGTAGACATAGATTATAGGTTGATGGATGCAAAGGCAGACAAAGGTTAAAGAGAAAGACCAGACGGACATGGTGACCCTAGGGCGATCAAGTTCCTAAGCACTCCAGTAGCTGGACTTAGAGTGTCCGACAATGTCTGTGGTCGCACTGAGCTTCCTTCAAACAGAGGGAAGTAGTCGAAACAGAGGGTGACGTTAGGAAAATACCCTAGAGAGAGGCATGCCGTGCAGACAGACAGATCATCAGACAGCCAGCGACAAAGGGACCACTTTGAAATAGAACAGGAAATGACTGGGCGAGCCCGAGGTAGGAGAGAAGATGATCTTGTGGGCAGAGAGTCTCACCAGGACTCTGGTAAAGCCAGCGCATCTCAAAGAGTTATCACGAATTACAAAGCAGAACCTGCATGCGTGGTGTGGAGGAGTGTCCGAGGATTAGGGTCTTAGCCTTGGCAAATAGGCAGTATCTAGGTGCTCTCAGATTACAGAGAGTGAAACCTATGTTTGGCATGTTCCCCAGAGATATCCTCATGGCCTATTAATCATCACACCAGAAACGACTCTCCACAACCGCCAGGGAACAGCGTGTGGAGAGTGAGGAGGGAA
This sequence comes from Apodemus agrarius, assembly GCA_964023405.1. Lineage (NCBI taxonomy): Eukaryota > Metazoa > Chordata > Mammalia > Rodentia > Muridae > Apodemus > Apodemus agrarius. Next base: position 34,651,089 of record OZ030027.1, on the reverse strand, counting down.
GGGGTAGGGGTGGGGCTTGCCATTTTTGGTCTGTTTCTTTTTTGTCTAGATCTGGGGCCTTGTCATATTGCCTAGGCTGGGCTCCAGGTCCTGAGGTCAGCGGCTCTCCCACCTTGGATCCTGCCCATTGAGAGACTTGACTTAGGTTAAGGCCTGACACATACAGTAGGCAGAGGGATATCCCACATTCTCAGAACCACAGTTTAGATCGCAGAGGTTTTCGGCTCCTGGAATCATTGTATAGATTCCACCAGTTGTTTCTAACTGCGAACAGTGATGCTCAGATTCTGCAGTTCTGAACTGTAGACTTAAAGGCCCAGCATAGGCCGCACTGAGGATGCACTGAGGATGCACTGCACTCTCTCCATCTTTGACAGAACACTGGCCATTTAGCCTGGAGACTAACTATGGAGCCTGTAGACCAACTCTGCTATGCAGACGCTACTTCCATACATTTCTGAGGTCAGTGTGTGTCTGGCCTCTAGTTTTCTCACCTATAGGATGGAAATTCTATCCCTTATGGTAAGTAAGTATTGGATGTGAGAGAGCGTGGAAGCTCTTGGTTAGGTGGTTAGAACAAGCAAAATGTTCTAAGCAGGAGTGGGGTCGACAACCTTTCACTGGAAACAGTGACCACTGGCAGACACTTGATTATCCTGGTGCATTCTATAGGGACGAAGCTAGATAGTGAGGTGTGTTTATTGTTTCTTTGTTTGTGTGTGTGTGTGTGTGTGTGTGTGTGTGTGTGTGTGTGTGTGTACAGGGATCTCATGGGGATAACAGCTTCAGCCTGAAGGCCCAGGACAGCACAACTGGTATGGTCCTTCTAAAAACATCCTAAGCCGAGTACGGTGGTTCATATCCATAATCCTAACACTGGAAGACTGAGGTAGGAGGGATACTCAAAGTTCAAGCCCAGTCTGCCTACAGAATGAGATCTTGTCTCAAGACCAAACTAACAACAAAGAAAAGCAAAAAAGCAAAAACCCTTCAAGCTAGCAAATAAAGGCACTGTTACCAGGCCCCATAATCTGAGTTCTGTGCCCAGGAACCTCACAATGGAAAGATAGAACTGACCCCCACAGGTTGTCCTCTGATATCCCTGTGTACACACACACACACACACACACACACACACACACACACATACAAACAATAAACAAATGTAAACACATATTTGGTTGGTTGGTTGGTTGGTTGGTTGGTTGGTTGGTTGGTTGGTTGGTTGTTTTAGACAGCCCTGGCTGGCCTGGAGTTTGATATATAGACCATACTGGCCTCAAAGTCTCAGAGATCCTCCTGTCTCTGCTCCCAAGTGCTGAGATTAGAGGCATATGCCACCTTGCCCAGTTTACACAAACATAAACCCACCCCTACCCTTTACTCTACAGATAATAAAACCACAAGAGATAGCTGAAATTGTCAAAAAAAAAAAAAAAAGGCATAAATGGCTCCAAGAAAACATTTAGTCATCTGGTCTACCAGTCAAGATGGCCTGGCACACAGAATACATCCCATATTGACAGAATAACTCAATTCGCTTGGATATCAACTCAGGTGAATCAAAGACGTGATGCGCTGGAAATAGAAAATCGAGTTGAACTTCTCTGGAGTGCATCCAAAGAGAACGTACTGAATAGCCTCCTGCCTGAAGAATTATTCTATTTCACAAACGCCTTGATGGACAGCTATTTTGCTCACACAAACACTATTTAAGACATGATTTGTCACATTCTACACTGTCTAGTGACAATGACATTGTGTCTCAGTGTGATGTGACAGTTAATGTTGTGTGCTTTCGTAGGAACAGAACGGATTTTTTTTCATCCCACATGTATTTATGCATACTTTGTGTTCCCTAGAAATCCCTCCCAGGAGAACCCCATTACCCATCAACACTAGCTCAAGTGGCCCCTCTTCCGTGAAGCCTGCCCGTGTACCTCCTTTCCCCTTACAGGGTTAATGTTCCCCAATCCACTTACCACTCTCATGTAGTCAATATGTCTCATGTCTCATGTGTTTATTTTCCCCCTTTTCTGTTTCCTATTAATTGGACCTTTTAAATGAATATTGTTCTTTCATAATTTCATATATGTACATCCCCTTTACTTATTTACTAGTTTTTTTTTAATGTAGTATCCCACAGGTTTTAATTAGAGTCATTTATGTGATTCCCAGTTTGGAAGTAACCATCAGAGCTTAGGGGGCTCACCAGTCGCTACACAGTTGAATACTCTGCTCCTTCCCACCCCTCCCCATCTCCCAGAATCTGTAAGTTGTCAACAGACCAACAGTATGTGACAGGGTCACATGGGTCACTACTCACCCCCATAGCTGACTGACAGAAGGCCCCACTGTTAACCCAGTGCACCGCCACTGTGAGTTCATAGTTTCAGTGTCCACATCCTACTTAGAAGATAGTATTCTGGAGCCTCTTTCCCTGTCTTCTAGCTCTTATGTTCTTCCTGGCCTACTTTCTGCAGTGTTCTCTGACCCTCAAGGAGTAACACAAGTATCTAGACATAGACATTTTGTTTGGTTGGTTTTTATTTAAGACGGAGTTTCATGTACCACTGGCTGGCCCTGAACTCACCGTACAGCTAAGACCAGATTTGACCTTCTAGCTCCTCCCATATGCACCTCTCAAATGCTGAGATTTTGGATGTGTGCTACGAAGGTTTCCCTTACTAGAGTCTTAGCGGCTTTGAAAGTGAAGAGCGCCTCTTTGTCTTTGGGGTGTCTCTCTCAGTTGCTTATACAGGGTACTAAAAGCAACCAGCAATGCATGACTAAATAGAAAAACTTACCCACTGGGTCATTAACAGTTCAACACGATTTTATCTCAAAACGGCCTGCTTGCCCAGCATATCACCACGACTGTGGTTAAAAAATAAGAGGAACTTGTCATATCCCTTTCCACTGTGGACTAAAATGAAGGGAGGTACAGGTTGATCTTAAGAGTACAGTGATACCATACCTGTACATCTTAGAGATGAAGAACAGACCCGTGAGACCTCCCACATGAACTTAATGTCAGCTTGGTTCCAAGTGGGACCAAGTTGTCACCAAGAACACTCTGCTTGGTGACCAAGTTGTCACCAAGAACCACCATCCTCATCATTACCTTTCCTACCTTCCCCAGTGTCAAGTGAACAAACTGGCCCTCATCAAGCTGGACCAAGACCTGCTTTCAGCAAGTGGATGTTCTCTCTACAGTATAGTAGGAATTTGCAACAGGTTAGATATGACATCGTCGTACAACTATAGGTTTTAACATAGACTCCGTCTATTGAGTCTCTGAAACTCAAGGTGCTGCTGCTTATTAGAAATAATCAGGTATTGTCTTACTTTGGGTTTTGTTGCTGTGAAGAGACACCACGACCAAGACAACCCTTATAAAGAAAATTATGGGGGCTGGAGAGATGGCTCAGTAGTTAAGAGCACTGACTGCTCTTCCGAAGGTCCTGAGTTCAAATCCCAGCAACCACATAGTGACTCACAACCATCCCTAATGAGATCTGATACCCTCTTCTGGGCGTCTAAAGACAGCTACGGTGTACTTACATATAATAAATAAATAAATCTTTAAAAAAAATAAAGAAACCATTTCATTGGGGCTGGCTTATGGGTTCAGAGGTTTAGTCCATTATCAGTATGGTGAGAAGCACGGCAGCATCCAGGCAGACATGGTGCTGGAGAAGGAGCTGAGAGTTCTGGATCTTGATCTGAAAGCCGCACACTGTGTCCCACAATAGGCATAGCTTTGAGACCTCAAAGCCCACCTCCACAAAGATACACTTCCTCTAACAAGTCTATATCTCCTAATAGTGTCACTCCCTGTGGCCAAGCATTCAAACATATGAGTCTATGAGGACCATACCTATCACACCACAGGTATGAAGCTCACCAAGGATGGACTCTTCCCTTATAATTCATAGCTCCTAAGACCAGGAACTGAAAAGACCAGCTTACTGGTCAAGAGGGTAGGATATAAGTCTGCGCCTTGAGTGGAAACTTGGCAGCCTAAGCACGTTACTATCTAACAGGCAGATTCAGAGACATACTCCCTTAAGAGTTAATCCATTGGGCTGGAGAGATGGCTCAGTGGTTAAGAGCACTGACTGCTCTTCCAAAGGTCCTGAGTTCAAATCCCAGCAACCACATGGTGGCTCACAACCATCCATAAAGAGATATGATGCCCCCTTCTGGTGTCTGAAGACAGCTACAGTGTATTCAAATATAATAAATAAATAAATCTTTAAAAAAAAAAGAGTTAACCCATTCCTTGCTGCTGCCTGCTAACCTGTGAACACAACTGCCAATTTCCAGACAACAGAGACAGTAGTTGCTCCAAAGAACCTTTCTAAATGGAATGCAGGGTCCACTGCCCCCCGTATCCTTTCTTTTCCACTACCTCTGATGGGTGATGGGATAGAAGAGAGGTTAAAGCATTTAAGAACTATCATTAAAAATAAGATTTGAAAAAAATTAAAGTCACAATTGTGCTTTTCGGCGAGACAAAGAGTGTGCTTATCCCTGTCCCTGTGCCCTGTGGTACCACATTTGAGCACAGTCATTAGTCAGTGCTCCTTATACCCTTTTCAGTGTGGAATCCAGGCAGTCCTGGAGCCCCAGAGTGACCTGCGTGGCTCCATGGCATCACTTCTACTTAACACAAATACATCCTACAGTTTTCTTCCTGGAGTTCTTTTGAGATGAAAAGTTGTTAGCTCTTTTTTTCTTTGTTTTTTGTTTTTTTGTTTTTTCGAGACAGGGTTTCTCTGTGTAGTCCTGACTGTCCTGGAACTCACTCTGTAGACCAGGCTGGCCTCGAACTCAGAAATCTGCCTGCCTCTGCCTCCCAAGTGCTGGGATTACAGGCGTGCGCCACCATGCCCGGCTTGTTAGCTCTTTTTTTGAAACAGTAGTTAAAATTCTCTTCCCACGCCCTCCCTAGAAGCTACCTATGACCTGGACCATTGGCTACATCACCAAGTAAAAAGTACATTTAAATGATACCTTAGAGATAGGGGAGACGGCTCAGTCGATGATGCACTTATAACACAGGCACTCAGCTCAAATGTCAACAATAGTCAGTGAGAGCCTTCTGAAGAAGACAAAGATGTGGTCACAACCCAACTGCCCTTAAAATACATCTTCTCACCCTATCCCAAGTAGGTAAGTACTTTCCTTCCTGGTCCTGAAGAGTAAACCCAAGGCCTCGTGAATGGTATCATATTCTCTAGCCCTGAAGTTCTAACTGACAAGCATTTCTCTCTGAACCCACGCCCTCTTCAAATTCTACCCACTGTAGAACTGAAGCACCACCTTGAAGAATATGCTTTAAAGTTCCTGGGTTTGCTTTCCCCCAGTGCTTCTCGGCCTTCCTAACGCTGCGACCCTATAATATTGTTCCCCACGTTGTGGTGACCCCACCCCAACCATACAATTATTTTCGGCGATGAGTCATAACTGTAATTTTGCTACTGTTATGAATCGAAATGTGAACAATTTTGGAGATAGAGGTCTGCCAGAGGGGTTGTGACCCACAGGTTGAGAACCTCTGCCCTGGCCTGTTATCAGCTCGGGTAGCTTATCAATTCACGGAACTTGCTGTGAGGAGTCAAACAATGCAGTTCATGGGAAATTTTCCAGGCCTGGAAGTGAGAAATGAGGCTCTGGTCTCCACTAACTCCCATCCCGTGACTCGGGATTGCTGTATCTGACTAAACCTATCCAAGACCACCACTCCCAGAGAGCTGACTTAGCCAATCCGTCTCGTTGCTCTTTAGAGCTTCAAGAGACAATGATATGAGGCACGGGGAGGTCATTTCCAGGCGTAGGGCAAGACTATATTATGGCAAGCTTTATGGCTTCTGTGATCATCTTTCTGTCTCTATTTATCTATCTCCTTCCTTCTCTGTCTCTCTGCCTGTCTCTCTCTTTCTGTCTCTCTGTGTCTCTTTCTGTCTCTGTCTGTCTCTGACTCTCTCTCTCTCTCTCTCTCTCTCTCTCTCTCTCTCTCTCTCTCTCTCTCTCATTATCACTAGCACACTGTTTCTAGACAAAGGACAAGGGTAATCAGACTCTGAGCTCCGATAAGGAAAACCGAACAGTCACCCAATGGACTGTACGGAGTTAGAAAAGCTGCCACTCGTGACTAAGAGTTGACTCATTACAATGAAAATAAGAAGCTCCCACTGCCCCTATCTATACACATGCTGGCTGATTCCTACAAAGCAAGAAAGAAATCAACAGCCAGAGGCAGAATTAAGCTGCGTCCCTTTGGTCCACTGTATACCCTGGGCTGTGGTCCCGGCAGCCAACTCAGCTTCCATTTAAAGTGAACCAGTCTTGGGACTCCCACAAGGGTTCCTGTCTCCAGAGACAAAACTCAAGGATGCCAAAGTCAGCACACTGCAGTGTCAGTGGCCACCTCGGGGACACTTGTTGGTACATTAAATTTAATTCAAGAAGTATGTGCTGAGACACTATCCTCTCCAAGGCCCTATGCTATGAGTTCCAACGATGGTGACTTGATCACATGTCCATGGTCCGTGAAAAAAAAAAAAGCCAATCAATCACACCGGGCATCACCAAGATGACAGCCCAAGACAAGAGGCTGTGAAAGTGGGAGCTGTCCTCGGTTTTCAAGTAGACTCAAATATGAGAATTATTACACCCTCAAAACAGAAATTACTCACATCAGCACCTGTGGTGGAATAGAGTAGACGGTTCTCCCCTGGGGTCCTACGAGTGGATTTTTGTTTGGTCAGTTGGTTTGTTTTTTGTTTGTTTGTTTTGTTGTTGTTTTGGTTGGTTGGTTGCTTGCTTGGTTTTTGGCTTTTTGAGGCAGGGTTTCTTGTCTAACAGCCCTGGCTGTCCTTGTACTTACTATGTCGACCAGGTGTGTCCAGGCTCACCTTGCACACACGGAGTTGTCACTGCCTCTGCTTCTCTGCCTCTCTGCCTCTCTGCCTCTCTGCCTCCACCTCCCAACTGCTGGCATGAAGGGCATGCGCCACCACTAACAGCTCTGTGAGAGTTGTACAACAGTCCTATATGCTGGGTGTGGTCATGAACACCCTGTGATTCCAGCACCCAGAAGACAAGAGGCAGAGGCAAAAGGATGGTGCATGTTGAGGACCAACCTAGGCTGCCCCACAAGATCCTATCTCAAAAGAAGGAAAACAACAAAATCATTCTACAAGTTCTTCAACTCTCCTCCTGGGACAGAGTAGGGCTGTCCTCGGTGCAACCCGACTAGATTACAATGGCTAGGTTAGAAACACCAGGGAGTGTGTTGCCTGGTTTTCTTGGGGTGCTGGCTTTGAAGCCCGGAGCCTTTATATCTGACATTGGACTTGGTTTCTTCCATCTCTGTGTCTACTCTGTTTTCTAGATTCGTCTAAGAATCCTGTCTCATTCCTCGTGAGGATAAAGTAAGTTGATTTTGCCCTAGTGTCTAAAGTTTGGCTTCTGGACACAGAAACAGTTCTCACCTGGTTGGCTTACTGGCTTTGGGGATGGCAGGTTTAAGTTTCTTCTTTAGAGAACTGCAAAGGTCAAGTCCTAGTCCCTTTCAAACAGACAGTGTCACCCATGCTCTGGCCAGCACACTTGGTTTTAGGGAAGCTTCTGTAACATACAACACAAGTGCTATTCTGCAGCAGTATGCCAGGCCTACGGGAGAGAGATGAGACAGAAAACCACCTTGAGGTGGCACCACATCCCAGAGCCAGAAGTCACCTGTACTGAGTAGAAGAGTGAAGACCTACCTATGCCTTCCTAAGTCCTCCTTTCTAGCCCTGTCCACATTCAGAAACATCCCATCCATCGCTACCCCTAGCACCTGTTCAGAGAGGAAAGACGGGAAGAGAAAGGAGGGGCCGGACGCATACGTGAATAAAACAGGAGTCTCGTGTGGAGGTAAGTGGTCTGAGAATGTCGCAGACCACTCCATCACATCTCCTTCCACAGCCCCTGACATCCGTCACAGCCTCTCACCTTGGTTAGCCCCACCACCATAAACTGTAAGGACAACAGCCTGAAAACACCAGTTGTGAGAGCTGTGAGAACTAGGAAGAGTGTGTTATACATTCAGTCCTTATAGAAACAGCATAGGGATGTGTGTGTGTGTATGTGTGTGTGTGCATGTGTGACTGTGTGTGTTGTTTGTGTCTCTCTATATACATATACATATACATCACATACATCACATACATATACATATATACATATACATCATACACACATACATATACATATACATCATAAACATAAACATCATATACATATACATCATATGCATATATATATACATCATATACACATACATATACATATACATATATACATATACATCATACACACATACATACACATATACATCATAAACATAAACATCATATACATATACATCATATGTATATACATATACATCATATACACATACACATACATATAATATACATATACATCACATACATATACATATACATATATACATATACATCATATACACATACACATACACACATATACATCATATACATATACACATACACACATATACATCATATACATATATATCATATGCATATACATATACATCATATACATATACACATATACATACATATACATAATATATACACACACATACACATACATATACATATACATACAGTCATTTTCTTTGCCTCGTTTTTATTTTAGGTTTTGTTTGTTTGGTTTTTGTTTGTGTTTGTTTGGTTTTTGACAATTCTCATGTAGCCTTGAATTCCTGACCATCTGTTGCTTTCACCTCACCAGTGGTAGGGTCACACACAGGTGTGCAGCACCTACCTTCTGTACCTGGTTTCAGATTGAAGAGCTCGTCACAACTGAAGCATGAGGATGGGGGTGGGGGGAGCAAACACAGAACAACAAGGGAAAGATCGGAACAACTCACCAACTAGTGCGACCGTACAAAAGTCACTTTAAGCAAGAGAACAAAATATAGACGGAGCCTGACGTATACTGGTGATTCGGGTGTTTCCTTAATAAAAGTGGGGAATGGAAAGGAAATTCAAGGCCCTACCGACTCTAACATGAGAGAGCAGTGATGGGGAGATAGGGGAGTACGCCTGGGAAGATGGTTCAGTTGATAAAGTGCTTGCTGTGCAAGCGGGAAGACCAGAACCCATGTAAAAAGTGGGGTATGGTGGTCTGTGTCTGTAATCCCTGAGCAATAAAAGCAGAGGCGGAAGGGTCCCTGGGGGCTCAGGGGCCAGCCAGCCTAGCCATGGTGGACCCCAGGCTCAGTGAGAGACCATATTCTCAGAAAATGAGGTGGAAATCCATTGAGGAAGAGGCTGATACTGACCTCTAGTCTCCGCATGCATGTGCACATGCACACTCACACATACACACATAGGCACACACACACACTCATAGGCACACACACATGCATATATTCACATATTCGTATGCTTGCACGCACACATACACGCGTGAATACAAATGTGTACACAAATCACTCAGTAGAACAAGGAAGAGCCGTGCATATCACTCTAAAGGATAAACACCAGAAAGCAATCTGTCAGCTATGCCTGCATCAGGAAGTGTGTTCAAACAAACACCTAAGTGTGGTCAGCAGAACCCATGCAGCAGAGTCCAAGGCATGTCTACAGAGCCATGTGATACGGTCCTCAGCAGACCCTGCAGAATGATTGAGTCCTGGGGACCAACCAGCCACAGGGCAAGGATGATTGGGACACATCTGCCTATGAGGTGGTTCCCAGGAATTAGTGGAAACTACGGGTGGGGAGCCTTGCTTTGTCTCCGAGCTTAGATGGTTGAGCCTGATCAGATGTGATCTCTACAGGACAATTTTCTATTCTCATTTATTTTTTTGCTTTGAACTAGGGTCTTAGGACACACAGCCCCGGATGAACTCAGATCTGCCTGCCTCTGCTTCCCAGGTGCTGGGATTAAAGAAGACACCAGGACCGTTTTTTCTGACACCCAAGAGCACACATAACTTCTGCAGAGTTGCACAGTACAAAAAAAAAAAAGAAAAGAAAAGCAGTGCTTTGATGTTCGGCATGTCTTAAGATCCTTTTATGGTGCTGTGATCCTTAATCCTCAAGGGCATCTAACTGGATTTGGACTCTCTTGGAAGACACACTGTTGAGAAAAATGCTCAAGAGGTTTATTGAGACACCAAAGTCTTCCGGGAATATAGAAGCCACCATTCTGTGGAACGGAATTCCCCAACTAAATTTTAAAAAAATAAAAAAAAATAAAAAGGATTGCACAGAAGCCAGCTGAGCCCAGCTCCTGTCTCTCTTCAGCTGCCTCACACTGCAACGATTGTGACTTCTTTGTATCCTTTCAACCAGGAGCCAGAATAAACTCTCCGTTCCTTGAGCTGCTTTTTGTAAAGTGTCAACAATGAAAGTAACTCACCGCCTTGTAAAACACAGGCAGAGGGTGAGCAAAGTGGCCTGGCTGTGGCTCCCTCCAATCTCATTAGCATACGCATGAGTGAGCCTCTGATGAGCTGGTCTCATCCCCATGTCCCTAGCACAGCATCTCCCAGGATTCCAGCAAAATGTGGAAAGATTTAGCTTTGCACGCCATCAGTGGGTCAGTCCCAATCGGCCCTTGTAGATGATGGAAATATTTTCCTCTCCCAAACTTTGCAAAGGGATTACATATTTCCTTCCTGGAGACAGGGCACACGCTGGTATTTCAAAGGACAAATGAATACATCCTGACTGACCAGTGCCCTCAAAGAAACAATGATTTCAGAGTCACGAGCTGAACTGAGAATGGGCTGAGAACCTCAGGGGTGGGGGTGGGGGAGGGGGGACCCATTCAGCAGGGGAATGCTCATCTACAAACTGCAGCATGTGTTTGTTTTTATGCATTTCAGGATGTGTGGGTGGGTGGGTGCCTGTGGGTGCCTGTGCACACACACAGAGGCCATGAGCAGGTTGTCAGATCTCTCAGAGTTGATATTACACACATTTACAGTATGCCCGCTTTGTTAATTGGTGCTGATACTCAGACACCGGTCCTTGAATGGAAGTCACTGTGACACCTTTTCAGCCATCTGGTGCTATTTTTATGGCCACACTGTGACTTAGGCAATGCCACCCTTGATACTTGAGGATGCCATGCTACTTTCTTTATTTTATTTATTTCATGTATGTGAGTACACTGTAGCTGTCTCCAGACACAGCAGAAGAGGGAATCAGATCCCATTACAGATGGTTGTGAGCCACCATGTGGTTGCTGGGAATTGAACTCAGGACCTTTGGAAGAACAGTCAATGCTTTTAACTGCTGAGCCATCTCTCCAGATCACCATGCTACTTTCAATCAAACCTTTATCCAAAGGCAAACACTTAGGGAAATGTAAACTTCTGTTTTTACCCTTGTCAACAAAATGCATTGTGTCTCTAAAAATAAACTATCTGTAAATTTTACAGTGAGTTCTCTCTTAACTGCCTTTCATAAATATTTTCATTTCCTCCCATTAACAAAGAATTTGAGGAAGATAAAGTTGTACCAGCTCACTGAGGAGGTCTTGGTGGTACAGGGGGGGGCGATACTACAGAATCTGAGATAAAGTTTAAACAATGCGAATAAGCCCCACACTGAAGGCCACAAGGCAGATAGTGTCTTTCCAGAAGGTGAGAGAAACAGTCTGCAGAAGGCTGAGTTGCCTTCAATTCATCAATTACCCCTGAAGAAAGGGGCACTTGCTGTAGCTTCTGGGTTTCTATCTTATTCTACTGCCGTAGACAAAGCAAAACGTACCGAGAGGCAAACAGACATCAGGACCGATTTCAGAAACACAGTGCTGGGGATAGCCAAAGGTTCATCACTTACCACAGGGTTTAGATTAGGAGAGAAAAGACAACCGAGGGAATTGATCAATGATATAAATAAGTGAGGTAATGCCTGGGGCAGAAGCCAAACACTGCTGTGAAAAGGAATGCCAGAGTCCTTGATTTAAAAAAAAAAAATTCCACAAAATCCTCTCTATCTACTAAAGCCACTATATCCACTAAATCTCTCTGAAACGGAGCTCTTAGCAGCGATTGCCACTTAGATCAGCATGTTCAACTAAAGGAAGAAATGGTTTGGCCCAGTTTAAAAGAGGAAAACGAAGCACAAAATACATATATAGCAGACACTAGCTTCTGTGTTCTGAGAACACACGGAATCCATTTCCAAGGAGACACAGGCAGACACGCTCCCCAAGCAAGAGCAGGCTGAGATGGGGTCAGACGCCTAAGAAGGATGTCCACTGGAGGCACAACGAACAGCTCTGCTGCTTTAGAGGGAGGTGGCTCGGTGGCCAAAAGCACTAACTATTCTTCCAGTGAACGTGGGTTCAATTCCCAGCACCGGCATGGCAGCTCGCAATCTGTCCATCATTCCAGCATAGATACATATATACATACACATACACACACACACACACACTCTCTCTCTCTCTCTCTCTCTCTCTCTCTCTCTCTCTCTCTCTCTCAGGCAGAACATCAATGTGCATTAAAAAAATATAAACAAACCTTTTTCTAAAAAAAAAAAAAAAAAGAAAAGAAAATAATGTAAATGGACCTGTTGCTCGAGAAGGTGCTAGCATGTTCTGAGGCTTTCTAGAAAACACAACCTCCTGCTGACCCAGGCCCAGGGTACAGAAAGATGGGGGAATCAATCGTGAATCAATTACCATAAATTATTGACAACTGGGAAGAACCTTTCAAACGGTAGAGTAGGTGTGAAGCAGGGACCTGTCCATTCATGCCGCACCTTCAGGATTTTGTTCCATTATGGTCATCTAATCCGTCCTCATTGGCTGTTCCGAGTACATTACAAATGCCTGACTGAATGATTGACACTCACTCCTTCTAGATGATCTGTATCTCCCCAAACAACAGGAACAGGGAAGTCCCTTTCCCTTTAGTGATCTCAGCATGGCATGACTAAGACACCTCCCCCATGCGTAGGTATTCCACTACTTGATTTCTCCTGAGCATGTATAACTAAATCCTCACCGACAAAGGGGCTGTGGACGGGACAGGGACATGCACGCTGATGGGTGGTTTGGTTTTTGTTGGTTTAGTTTTTGCCCGTGAAATACATCCCAAGGATGCAGCCGAGAGGTTTAATTTAAACCAGACCATCAGGTCCCCGAAGGAAAGCCTTATCTCCTTTTACCCCCTCAAACTACCAGGAAACCTCTCCCCCATACTCCCCATAATTCATGCCCTACCCCAAATATAGGTAGTCCTAGGAATAGCAATGGATCTGTGTCTTAGAGTCTTTGATCTTCACAAGAAGTAAAGCACCCCCAGACAACTGTTGGGTTCTATACTTCCATTGCAGTAGGCGATAAACCCCATGAGCTCTTGAAAACCTTATTATGAACCAGGCTTTGGATTCTGTGCTTCTGTCCGAGAGCTGACTAGCATCTGTGCCCTGGGCACACTTGTGGCGGGCGAGACTAGCTTCCTTGTTCAGAAAGGAAAACTTATTGGCTTCATTTTCGACTCTTGACATTTTCCATTTCTGAAGAGCAACTGGGTTGTAGCTTCACAGTTAGCTGAGGGTCACCCTCAGTATCATCGGCCTATCCACACTCTATCTGATATGTCTAGCTGGCTGCAGGTTTAGCCTGTCACATTTCTGCCTCCTCAGGCATGCTCCTGCCTCAGGCATGCTCCTGCCTGACGTGTCCTCTCAGCACCCAGCCAGACAACGATCCTAACAAAAATCCTCTCCCATTCCATACTAATCCTGGACTTTGCAAGTTTTGCATCCTGTTTCTCCGTTGTATTTGCTGTATGCTCGGCCTGCATGTATGTATGTATGTGTACAATGCCCGTGTATGTCGGAACTGGACATCAGACCCTCTTTAAGTTACAGATGGTTGTAAACCATCAGGTGGGCACTGGGGATCAAACCCAGGTCCTCCAGAAGAGTGGGCCTCACTCATAACCACTGAGCTGCCTCTCCAGCCTGCAATCGTAGACTACGTTGTATCAAATCTTGTGTCAAACTCTGTTCTCACCTCATTCAAAATTCCACCCTTTTCCCAGAGGCAGCAGGCATGGAAAGCAGGGGGACAGAGAAAGTGATCCCACACCCCCAAGGGGATGTAAAACAAAAGGACAAGAATGAAGGATTTCCTGAGGACTTTTTTTTAATGCAATTTAAGTTCTAAAGTAATGGCGCAAAGGGGCAACCGGTCCAGTATCTTATCTTTCCTCTCACAGCAACAAGAGACCTTCATTGGTTACAGATGACCCTGATGATGCACAGCTGCAAAAGTATCCTGTACTAATTATACAGAGGATCTTACTTTATCCAACATGAGCAGTTAATCCAACCCATCAGCCTTCACGCCCACACTTACTCCCTTTCCTCTGAGAGAGAACAGTCAGAGGGCTGGGGGTCGTATTCCCAAGCTCCTACCCACCGGCACTAGACTGTTCTGCTACCTGTTACGGAACCGTGACTGTCTCCATCCTTGAGTTCCCCTTCTCTATCTCTGTGAGAAGTCTTTGGGTCCTCACACCTTCCAACAACTCTAAAGACAGCAGGTCAATCATATGTTAATAACTAACAGCCTCTTGGTCCCTTGGGAAGAACTTGAGCAAGCATTTGAGAAACACTCAAGTGATAATTTAAAAATCTGGGGAAAGCTTTCCCTTAATTAAATGAAATGAAATGAATGGTCCTGGCAGACCCATTGGCACAAGCCTCTGATCTCAGCTTCTCAGAAGGAAGGACTTCACGTTCAAAGCAAGCCTGGGCTACAAAGCGAAGTTTCAGTATAGACTGGGCCAGCTCCAGATCTTCTGGAGAAGTACTTAGCAAGAGTCAGGCCTAACTCACTGTAAACAGTTCTTTAGAAAACCCTTCAACCTGTAAGCTTTTAGCACAGATTTTAGACATAATACCGGTGTGTCAAGGATAAGCAAAAAAATCAGTTGTGGATATACACATGTGTGTTTACATGTATGTAGAGACAGAGACCAGCCTTGGACATCATTCCTCAGAATCCATCTCCCCTTGGTTGGTTGGTTGATTATTTAGTTGGTTACTTAGTTAGTGCTAAGACAGGCTTTCTCATTGACCTGACGCTCACCAAGCAGTGAGGTTGGTTGGTTGGTTAGTTAGTGCTAAGACAGGCTTTCTCATTGGCCTGAAGCTCACCAAGTAGTGAGGTTGGTTGGTTAGTTAGTTAGTGCTAAGACAGGCTTTCTCATTGGCCTGAAGCTCACCAAGTAGTGAGGTTGGTTGGTTAGTTAGTTAGTGCTAAAACAGGCTTTCTCATTGGCCTGAAGCTTACCAAGTAGTGAGGTTGGTTGGTTGGTTAGTTAGTGCTAAGACAGGCTTTCTCATTGGCCTGAAGCTCACCAAGTAGTGAGGTTGGTTGGTTGGTTAGTTAGTGCTAAGACAGGCTTTCTCATTGGCCTGAAGCTTACCAAGAAGTGAGGTTGGTTGGTTAGTTAATTAGTGTTAAGACAGGCTTTCTCATTAACCTGAAGCTCACCAAGTAGTGAGGTTGGTTGGTTGGTTAGTTAGTGCTAAGACAGGCTTTCTCATTGGCCTGAAGCTCACCAAGTAGTGAGGTTGGTTGGTTAGTTAGTTAGTGCTAAGACAGGCTTTCTCATTGGCCTGAAGCTCACCAAGTAGTGAGGTTGGTTGGTTGGTTGGTTAGTTAGTGCTAAGACAGGCTTTCTCATTGACCTGAAGCTTACCAAGTAGTGAGGTTGGTTGGTTAGTTAGTTAGTGCTAAGACAGGCTTTCTCATTGGCCTGAAGCTTACCAAGTAGTGAGGTTGGTTGGTTGGTTAGTTAGTGCTAAGACAGGCTTTCTCATTGGCCTGAAGCTCACCAAGTAGTGAGGTTGGTTGGTTGGTTGGTTAGTTAGTGCTAAGACAGGCTTTCTCATTGGCCTGAAGCTTACCAAGTAGTGAGGTTGGTTGGTTAGTTAATTAGTGCTAAGACAGGCTTTCTCATTGGCCTGAAGCTCACCAAGTAGTGAGGTTGGTTGGTTGGTTAGTTAGTGCTAAGACAGGCTTTCTCATTGGCCTGAAGCTCACCAAGTAGTGAGGTTGGTTGGTTAGTTAGTTAGTGCTAAGACAGGCTTTCTCATTGGCCTGAAGCTCACCAAGTAGTGAGGTTGGTTGGTTGGTTGGTTAGTTAGTGCTAAGACAGGCTTTCTCATTGGCCTGAAGCTCACCAAGTAGTGAGGTTGGTTGGTTAGTTAGTTAGTGCTAAGACAGGCTTTCTCATTGGCCTGAAGCTCACCAAGTAGTGAGGTTGGTTGGTTGGTTGGTTAGTGCTAAGACAGGCTTTCTCATTGGCCTGAAGCTCACCAAGTAGTGAGGTTGGCTAGGCAGAAAGCCCAGTAGAAGCAAAAGTCACCAATGTCCACAGTACCTCCAGCACTTGTACAGTACCCTCTTTGTCCTGGTGATGAGTGCTAAGGAGCCACTCTGGGGACAGGGCTCTCACCTTTGTCCTCATCCAAAAGTGCTTAGTTCCCACCTCCTGCTCAAAGGGGATCTGTGGGGATTACTGATGCCTACTAGACCTTTCATCTCTATGGATGAAAGGGGCTTGCTAATGAAAGTTTGGAGAGAAGCAACTCCCACTCTGCCCTATGGGAAGGTTCCCAGCTCCTGGAAGGGTGTCTTCTGCAGGTAGCAAGCTGTGCTGTTTGAAGTGGAAATCACTGCAGACTTTTAATTAGGGGAAAGTGGGGTAGCTTGCTATTAAGCAGGGGCCAGAAGTTCTGCAATCCTCCTGTTCCTCAGCTGTCCTGGTGAGCATGGCACTTCCTAAACCTAGGCTCAGCACACAAAGCCACACGTGAGGAGCAGTCAAAGCAAAGCAGGAGGAATGTGTCTAACATTGGGCTAGCAGGGAGAGGCCCAAGGCCTTCTGGAGAAGAAGCCTGACCAAAAACAAGAAAAGAAACAGGCATTTATCAACAAACAGGCAACTCTTCAGGAAACCCTGGAACCTGTAGGTCTCCAGCACCAATTTCAGGTCTCATACCAGGGTAAAAGTGGTATGCAAAAATAAACTAATGTAGTTCCTGGTCACAAATAAGGATTTGCATTTGTGCCTGTGTACACATGTATGTATGTGTATATGAAGGGCATAAGGACAGCTTTCCAATCATCTATCTGTCTCTCTCTCCCCAGCACTGGAAATGCAAGCACACACCACCATGGCATACACATACACACTTTTATGGTTCTGGGGTAGTACACCTCAAGTCCTCGCACTTGTATGGCAAACATTTCACAGACTGAGCCATCTCCCCAGCTGTAAGGAAGAACCTCAAGGGCACTGACACAGACTTCTATAGCAACATTCTCTTCTGCCAGCAATGTATAATTGAGACAAACTATTCCATGTTTTAAAGTTATTTTATTGTTGTGTGTATACAGTCATGTGTATATGGGAGTTGTGTGTATATGGCAGTCATGTATACCAAAGCACACGTGTGAAGTCAGGGGCTGGTTTTCTCTCTTAACCTTGAATTGTGCTCCAGGGATGGTGTTCGGGCAACTGGGTTTGCATAATACGTGCCTTTACCTGTTGACCGGAGCTATCTTGCGACTGTTCTGTACAATGTCTTGAAACTCCATCCTTCATCCCCATCTATTCCAGAGTCTCCAATCCAGACCCTCAGCCTCCATCCCAAGTGTCCGTCCCTTCATCCCTTCCTAGGACACACCCCTGTTCCTTGGGGGTCTCTTGCGGGTTCTCACTTCTGCAACTTTCATACACTCTTCTGGGGCCATGGCATGGCTTCCACTACCACTGGCCATGGCCTCCTCTCTATCACTTCACAGCCTTAGACCTATCTAATCTACCTCATGGACATGCTGTCTCCAAGCTGACATGATGTCAACAACCTGACTTCCTAAGCCACCCAGCTCCCAGATGACCTGGTTTGTCCTCTGTGCACCCAAGTCAAGATGGCGGTCCTCCCCTCCGGCGTGGCATGAGAGATAGACACCCATCAATTACGGCAGGCCTGCTTCTACTTCCCCTCAGCTTACACATCAAGGCCGTCATTAAATCCTCTGGCTTCTACTTCCTCAGCCTCTCCTGTTTATATATGTAGAAATACTTTATTGCATGTATCACTTTATTTGGGAGTAGGTGTGGGTAAATGGAGGCATACATGCCACGGCGTGCATATATGGAGGTCAGCAGACAACTTATGGAGATCAGTTCTCTCCTTCCACCATGCGTGCACCATCAACTCAGGCTGTCCGGCTTAGTGGCAAGCCCTTTTACCCACTGAGCCATCTTCTTGTCCTGGTTCTGGAGCATTCTTCCCCACCGTCTATCCATCCAGACACACAGAGGTTGACTCCAGGGCTACCAGAGTATCTTCACACCTTTCCCTACCCACATCTCCCATGACAGCATCAGAAGAAAACTCTAGAGCATTGATCAAATCCTATCTTGCTCCATCTTCAACCTTTTACTGTCATCCGTGGTTTTGTCTTTAATCTCCAAGCGTCTTCCTCAACACAGACGTCTGCTAGGAACTCCATTTCCTACCCTTCAGCCTCTGATGGAGTTCTTACATCTGAAGCTCTCCTAATACAAGCTCCAAGTGTCTCTATACCTTCAATTCTCTGAAACGCTCCCCTCAACCTTGACGGCAGAGCACGTCACCCTTCAATCTCAGGGCCAACAAAATGCTTCCTTCTAAAACAGTGGTTCTCAACCTTCCTGATGCTGCTGTTGTTCCTTTAATACAGTTCCTTATGTTGTGGGAACCCCCAAACACAACATTATGTTCAGTTATGTTCGTTGCTACTTTATAACTGTCATTTTGCCACTGGGCTGTGTCTTGGTTCCTGAGACCAGCAGAAATTCGTGTTTTCTGATGGTGACTCTCTACAGGTCAGAACTTCTGCTTTAAGGTGTCCTTTGCAAATATCATACAAGTCGAAGACAGATTCATTATACAGAACTACTGCTACTGCTATACCTCGGAATAAGCTCTGATCAACTCTTTGGAGTACCTCACAGAAACTAACTACTCTTGCTTCACACCTTGGGTACCCACTACTCTACCAATCTCTGCCATTAGTGTGGTAAAGAATGCAGAACCCATGCCTAAGCCAACAATGCCATTTCTGGAGTGTGGTAGTCCTAATTGTGTATGGTTCCCTTCTACATGGCTGCTTTGGCTTCTGTCTAATCCTCTACAGCGCCAAAGCTCTTCCAATCCAAGCATCCTTCTGTCCCAATGACGTCATCATCATGGGACAGGACCTGTTCACTTCCTTAACGCGTAAGCACACCTTCAGCAAACGCTTTCCGGATTTCGTTCATTTGTGTGTTCTGCCTGAATGTATGTACATACACCACACACATGCATGCCTGGTGCCCTCAGAAGTCAAAAGACAGCATCGGATCCCCTGGATCTACAGGGGGTTGTAAGCTATGATGTGGATGCTAGGAACCAAATCCAGGTCCTCTACAAGAACAATAAGTGTTCTAACCACTGAGACGCCTCCCCAACCTGAAGCACACCAAGCTACTACTAAATCTGTCTTACAAATTCACAACCTCCAGGCTCCAGGCATAAATAACGGAAGTCTCAGGCAGTCATCAGGGTGACATGAATTTTACTTTGAACAGTTAAACAATCCATACACAGCCAGGCATTTAAGGCCCTGGGACCAGAGTCCTTTATTATTAACCAGGTTTATTTCCTCAGAAAGAAAACCCCGCAGAACCCTTTAAATTCGCGAAGGCTATGCAATGCCAGAAATATTACAGCCAACTGACTGAACACTGGAGGACTGAAGGAAACAAGTTAAATAAAGCTTCACCTGGAAACTAATCATCTGCCCCGATAGATACAAGGTGACAAAAGTCATCATGCAGTTAAGGAACAGCATGGTGACATATCCCTCCAATATACAGTAGTGCTTTTCCTTAAATAACCCCCAGAGTCCTCAGAGCTGAGTTAGATCTGATGGCAAAGGGGACCACCCCCATTTGTTTTTCTAACACAGTTGGGCTACTAGGCTAAGTATTAGTGTAATGTTGGGCATTTTCCCCATGCAACAAAATCCCTGTGCTGACACAGGCCACCAACTCTTTCTTACAACTTCACAACATAATTCCTCTGTTGGCAATCTCTCTTACTTCTTTCGGTGTCTCTCCTCACACACTCTCATGCGATCACGTCCCTCCAAGGTTGCATGGGAATGCACACGGCCCTGTAAAATCTTTGAAAATTGTTTCTCCAGAGGTGCACCTTCCTTCCCTTCTACTCAGTGAGATGAGTGAGTGTCTTATGGAGTTTGAATCAAGCAGCGCAAACCCAGCTTCGAAGTCACTAATGGCTGTGTTGTATAAGATACTAAGCAACCGCTCAGCTCATCCACAGAATATTCTAGGAGGAGAAACGGAAGACAGCTGAGATGGCCTACTTCCCATGACTGTGCAGACTACAGGGTTCGAGTGCATGGGGAACCGGTGAGGGGTGGGGAGACAAGATAAGACAAGCGTGAGAAGCTTACAGAGGAGTGAGAACCTGGCAGGGCAGGAACAGAGTCAGAGCCAAACAGAGACGTCCTGAGATTGGCGCAGACGTGCTTGGGATGCTGGACTTTACCCAGGGAGAGGATGGACACTCGCGTGGGTATTCTTCAAAGGGGAGGAGAAGTCCTGGGTTCTCGGAGGTCGACTGCGAGGAACCAAGAGGGAACCACAAAAGCCTGGGAATCTGAAGAGAGAGAGGCCCAGAGCTGTGTAATGCCAGAGCTCTGCACAGCAGGGGTAGGGCAAGGCTAGCCCTTTGTGTGGTGCAGAACGTTAGTATCCTTGGTGCCATGCAGGGTCTGTAGGTCTGATGACTCTGGGATCTCTACAATGGCTGGGGCCACACCATAAAATCCCGTATGTAATATTTCCTCTGACAACACTACAGATCTGGCAGATTGAATGATCTAAACAGGAATATCAACTAAGCCACCAAGCTTTACTACGACGTACAGTAACACAGCAAGAAACGCATACAAAAATCTTTTGTTTTTTTTTTAAATCAAAGTTTTTAAGTTTATTGTGAAAATCTGGGCCTGTTTTCCAAGCCTGAAATTCAAGCCGGTCATAAAGGATCAAAACAAAGGGAAAACTTAAGCTAAACAGGAAAAGCACACAGCAACCAGACATCACAGAACACTACAGTCCACCCACAAAAGACTGCTGCCAAAAATTTGTGTGAACACACACAATACACACAGAGTACACACACACACACACACACACACACACACACACATATATTTATATACACACACACATATATACACACACATACATACACACATATATACACACACAGACACACACATAGACATACACACACACACACCACACACACACACACACACACACACACACACACACACACAGCCTCCAGCAATCTGCTCTTGCTCCAGGCCTTTCCAGTTTCCAACAATAAACAGTAAATTAGGAAAGCAGAATTAAACAGGAACCTGACAGAGGTGGGATTCAGATTGGGCCTAGAGCCTCAAAGGTTAAGAATCTCCCCCTCTAAAGGGTTTCCAGATACCCACAACACCCCTGTCTTCAAGCTACAAACTCCGTGTCTGCCCATACCTCCTACCCTGGACTGGGTTATTTAACACTCAATGGAATAGCTGCTACCCAAGGGTCCTAAGGCCTGCCCGATGCTGCCCAGGGGGCCCCACCAGTGTCACCGAGCCAAACAGCAGCCTTTCTCCTGTGCATTAACTCATTTGTTTTCATGCAGAGGTATAAAAATCACACTTTAAACCTCAGCGGGAGAGATGTGTGATTGTTCGCATCAAGAGCATATCCGCGGCTTTCATTCAAAACATCAAGGTCATAGGCTTTGCACAGCTTGGAGCTAAGTCAACATGAAAAGAGAATGCACTGAAAGTGCATTTATACAAAAATAAAAAAAAAAATTGTTGCTAATATCCTATTTTAGAGAAGGGGAAAAGGAAAGGAGCTAGGATGGGAACTGAGGGGCAGGGCGGAAGGAGAGCAGGGCGAGGGAGGGAGGCCCGGTGAGACAGGAATCCGAACAGCAACAGCAACCAGACCTGGGGAAAAGTCTAAATAAATGACTTGTTTCTTTCCAGTCTGAAGGAACACCAATTACTGGCCCCACAGCCGTGCAGCAGAATTATGTAACTTGGTTCCAGTGCTCAAGCCTCGATCTCCACCCTCCGCACCAAATTACTCAAAAGCCTCTGGCTCCATTGATAAAACAGTTGGCTATAGTAATACTCCTGTCCCTCCCCAGTCCCTCCTCTAGTGAGGCATGCTGCTGGGCTCAGGCTCACATTGCACTTGGTGCAGGGCCAAACCAAAAGTTCCGGGGAAACGCCAAATAGTCAAATTCCAGCCCCTGCCCCATCCACAAGTCATAATTGAGGCATAGGCAAGCCCAGATCCATAAACCTAAATACATCAGGGTTTGTTTTTCAACGTTTCTCAGACTACACAGTTAAGCTGTGCAGTTTTCAAAAGTGAAAACTAGACTCTTAGGTTTGCCTGGAGTTCAGACTTAACTCTGAAGTAGGAGGCGTTGCACTTGGTCTTAGCACCGACAGCCCTACATATCTGTCCTGGCAAAGGAAATCTTTTGGGAAACATTAAACTTGAAGAATAAAAGGATCCTTTTTTTTTTTTTTAATAGAGGTAAACTTGTCAGTTATCAACAAAAACCTATCACCAAGATGATGAGCTACTTAATCACTATTATTCAGACAGACTGAGCATGTTCCAAAGCTTTAAGACACCAACTGATCTTAGGTGTACATGGGCCTATCCTCAGGCCTAAGCCAATCTGGGTCTTCCTGGGATAATCAGACAGGATTCCACAGAAATCCCTGGCTATAGTTATTCAGCCATTCCTTCCTGCATGGTGTCTGTTCTGTCCTATGGATTCCTTTTATCCAAAGCTGTCCTTTAGCTCTACTGCCTTGCACTGGAACAGATATCATGCAGTGTTTTGCTCTTTAGTGGCCTCCATATAGTATTCGGACCTTAAGTTAAATTGTATCACTAACTTTACATATGTACCTATTCATGTAGAAGACTAACTTCACATATATGCATATTCATGTAGATCAGTAACTTTATTTATGTGCATATTTATGTGGTTCACAGATAAGGATGCCAGCAGCAGATGTGTCCACACTCATGAACGCACATATATACCCTGCTCACCATCCCACATATACACCAATCCATACACATGCCCCATCCTTGGGAATGCAGTAAAGCTGTAATATAAACAATCAGTTGACCGCCACAAGATGAAGGACTGCCTAAAACACTACTTTTTAGTCATGAAAAATAAAATAAAATGAAAGCACTTAAAGTATCGTTTACGGTATGTCGTAGCACTCTCATTACCGCATTCCTAAGCCTTGAATCACGACCCCTTTTACTAAGTTATGCTGCCTTCCCGCTAAATCTGAGCCTGTTATTTTCTTTACAAAAACACTACAAGTCACATGCTAGGAAAAAGTAATAAGAAAACCAACAGGCCAGCATTTTAAACCAGCAAAAGATCTCAAGAGGAACTTCCTCCAAACTTCCTCCAAACAGGTATATGTCTCCAGATCCCCTAGAGAGAGGGCTCAGCAGTTAAGAGCACTGGCTGCCCTTGCAGAGAGCCTGGGTTCCCTTCCCAGAACACACACGTTGGCTTACAACTGCCCATAACTCCAGTTCCAGGGGATCCAACACCCTTCTCTGACCTCTGTGGACTTATACATATGTGGTACACATACAACACACACACACACACACACACACACACACACACTAAAAGGTGCATGCAATAAGCACATGACAAACTGACCACTAAAGGAATGTAAACACATGGATGGAACTACGAGTGGAGGCACATGCCTGTAATCCCACATCTAAAAACACAGAGGCAGGAGGAACTTCATACATTTGAGGCCATTCCAGTCTACAAAGGAACTCCAGCCAAGGCTACAAAGCAGGACCCTGACTCAAGAGAATAAAGACAAAAACTATAAACATGTGTGTGTATATACACCTACACACACCAGAATGATTGAAGCAAGAAGAAATGAATAAGTAAGAAGCTGGGGAAGATGCAACAGAGAAGGTGTGATGGTTTGTATATGCTTGGGCCAGGCAGTGTCACTGTTGGAAGGTGTGGCCTTGTTGGAGTAGGTGTGTCACTGTGGGCGTGGGCTTTAAGACGCTCATCCTAGCTGCCTGGAAGCCAGTCTTCTCCTAACAGTTTGCAGATGAAAATGTAGAACTCTCAGTTCCTCCTGCCCCATGCCTGCCTGGATGCTGCTCTATGTTCCTGCCTTGGTGATAACGGACTGAACCTCTGAACCTGTAAGCTGTAAGTCAGCCCCAATTAACTGGTGTCCTTATGAGACTTGCCTTGGTCACGGTGTCTGTTGCAGCAGGAAAACCCTAACTAAGACAGACGGGAAATGGCAGCATCTGGCTGGAGAAACAGCGAGCAGATTTATACCCACAAGTATAAGACAGAGACATGGGAACATAAACAAGAAGTAGAGGGTTCAAATCTGGGCTCACCTTTTATTACGTAATACCAAAGGAAAGTGCTCACGCCCCTTTCTTCAACTCAACACTGAGGCTTACTAGTAACCTGGAGTTTATTACTAATGAGTTCCATCCACAAAGCACATACTGCAGTGTGTATGTGTGTGTGTGTGTGGGGGGGGGAATTGGTGGTCCACACCTTTAATTCCAGCACTTAGGAGGAGGCAGGGGCAGGCAGATCTCTGTGAGTTCCACGGCCAGCATAGGGAGACCCTGTTTCAAATAAACAAACAAAAAGAAAAGCCAATTGGAGTTTAATCAGGGGAATCTCAGGATGAAGTAAGGGCATTAAAAAACAAAACAAACAAAAAAAAAAAAAAACAAAAAAACCACAAAACCAAACAGCTCCTGAGAGAT
This sequence comes from Apodemus agrarius, assembly GCA_964023405.1. Lineage (NCBI taxonomy): Eukaryota > Metazoa > Chordata > Mammalia > Rodentia > Muridae > Apodemus > Apodemus agrarius. Next base: position 34,626,056 of record OZ030027.1, on the reverse strand, counting down.
GACCGACTGGGTAAGATTAGTTACTACTCGTGCCTGAGAACCCGAGAACAAATCACAGATCGCACACACCCATGTAAATAGGTGCGGCTGAGCATGTACCTATAGTTCTAGTGTGTGAAGGGCTGACCCAGGAGGCCTGCCAAGGCTTGCTGGGTAGCCTGTCTAGACAGAACAGGTGTGTTACAAGTTCAGTGAGAGACTCTTTCTCAAGAGAGTAAGACAGAGAGTAACAAAGTAGAACACTCGACACCTTCCTCTGGTCTTTGCATCTTTCCCCTCCCCTCCCCCTCCCTCTCTCTCCCCCTCCCGTCCCCCCTTCCCCTTACCCCTCCCCTCCTCCTCTCCTATCTCCCTCCCCCTCCCACTCCCCCTCCCCCTCTCTCTCCAGTCCTACAGACAGCTGAAATCACTTCACTGCATCGGGTGAAGGGAGCTGGCCCAAACAACTTCACAATCTGCAGTTCTGACCGGATACTGTACACCAACAGCAGAAAAACACTTAAAATGACACAAACAGTGTTTGGTGAGTATACGGTCGCTGCCAACGTACAAGACAGCCGTTCTGATGCTGACCTGAACATCCGTGGGAACGAACAGGTTTGTAAAGCGAAGATGACGGGGCCCCAGATCTCACTGGGTTTAGAAAACGTTGGCGGAGAAACATCGCCCCATTTCTGACACGGAAAGGGGCCACCGGGTGTTCTTTGGGCTCCTGTTACAGTACAGTACTTTGATATCAACATTCCCATGGAAGGAATAAATCAGCAGCTTGACGGATCTGCATGCCCAGGATGCTGCACTCATTTTTTAAAAATATTCTTAGGAAGTATGTTCTGATTCCAGGGATCCAGACACATTTCTTCTAATACAAAACACACCCATGTAATGACTCCCCAAGAGAAGGGAAATGGCTCTGGCTTACAACTCTTCAGCCAAAAACCACGTTCCTGAAGCCACAACATGTTCTCGTCCATCCCGTACCCGGACTATGCGAAGCAGCAGCTGAAACCATCTCTTCAGTGTGAACATGGACTGCAGAAATCCAGCTGATTCCCACAGTTAAACGGTGGGTGTTGAGACACAAACCTCTGTCTGTCCTTCCCCAAAGGCCACACAGTTCTCCAGGCAGTGGTGGCACACTCCTTTAATCCCAGCACTTGGGAGGCAGAGGCAGGCGGATTTCTGAGTTCGAGGCCAGCCTGGTCTACAGAGTGAGTTCCAGGACAGCCAGGGCTACATAGGACTACCCTGTCTCAAAAAAAAAAAAAAAAAAAAGGCCACAGTTCACAGAGTACCTGGTCATTTTCTGAAGGACTTTTTCAACAAATGTACACATTGGAGTGGTCTGGCTGACAACAGCAAGTTCTTTATTACACAGTTTCAATATTACATCTTTCATGTAACATAGGCAGCCTCTTATTATTTTACATACCTACAGTGTGCCGTGATGAAATAATTACCTGCCTTCCTCTTTGTTTATACTGGCTTCTCCTACCCATCTCTCCGGCTTCTGTCTGTGGGCATCATTTAGCATCAAGAAATGATAATTGAATTAAAAGACTGGACTCTGTGAACCTCAAGGAATGAACTTTCCACTGACTAGAAAGAGAGTGGATGCCATGTAGGCAAGAGGAAACGGTGGTTGGTTGATTTAAAAAAAAAAAAAAAAGAAAGAAAGAAAGAAAAATTTCCCCCATGGGCTCCTGTGTTTGAACTCTTGGTCCCAGTATGAGGGCATGCTTTGGGGAGGTTACGGAGCTTTTAGGATTTCTGGAGTCTTGCTAGAGAAAGTACGACTCGGTGGATAGGATTTGGGTACTGGTGTGGTTTGAATATACTGGGACCAGGAAATGGCACAAGTAGGAGGTGTGGCCTTGTTGGAGTGGGTGTGGCCTCTGTTGGAGTGGGTGTGGCCTTGTTGGGGTGGGCGTGGTCTTGTTGGGATGGGCGTGGTCTTGTTGGAGGAAGTGTGTCACTTTGAGGAAGGGCTTAGAGACCCTCCTCCTAGCTGCTTGGAAGGGTCTGCTCCTGGCCTCCTTTGGATAAAGATGTAGAACTCTCAGCTCCTTCTCCAGCACCACACCTGCCTGGACGCTGCCATATGATGATAATGGACTGAAGTCTGAACTTGTAATCCAGCCCCAATTAAATATCCTTATAAGAGTTACCTTGATCATGGTGTCTCTTCACAGCAATGGAAACCCTAGAGAAAAGAGGTATTTATCTATCGTAACCTTGCTTCTGGTTTGCTCTCTTGGCTTCCTGTGTAACAAAAGAGATTGGCCAGCTTCGGCTCTGGCCGCCGACCGTCACACCGTCCTTGTCATTATGCACCCCCCCAACCTTACACAAGCCACAATAAACTTTCTTCTATGAGGTGCTAATACAAGAGCATTTCTGAGGGCTGCAGACCCCCAATCCTCCCGAGAGGGACACAGTTAGAACTGAAAAATGAAGAACCAGATCTCTAAGGCGATGTGGACAGCTCCATCGACATGGTTTCTACAGCAGCTCACACAGGGCGGCAAATTAAAGTCTGTCGTTTTACTTCATAACTGTAAAGTCGCTACCGTTATGACTTGTAATGTAGATATCTGATGTACAGTCCCGTCCCACAGGTTGAGAATCTCTGGCTTGATGGGTTTGTTTTCGGCCTCAATATGCCTGTGTAATGTTCTTACTCACCAGAGGACAGCTTCAGACACTCTGAACCAAGAGCCGGGACAATCTCACTATTGTCACTCACAGAGGGGAGGCACAGTGCTGAGAAGTGTTGGGCAAAACTATCAAAGGCTGCACAGTTTCCCCCAGAGAAAGCTCTCTTAGCAATGCATGTCTCTAACATAGTTTAAAATATGTTTCTCCCTTAACTACCATCTTCTTTATAGGCCAGATAAGATCAGATGTTTGTTGGGATTTTTTTTTTCTTGGGGTTGGGGGCCAAGTGGGTATTGTTTGGTTTTTGTAATTTAGAAAGAAAATTATAAATAAAAGTATCTTGCCTGGTCTAAAGTTTATTAGTTTATTTTCCTTTCCCACTAAACATTTATACCATCATTAAAAAAAAAATGCTCTTTCTAAAGACCATCAATTCAAATTAGAGCCATTCTGGCAAATGGACCAATCAGAAAACCCAGGGCTTAGAACGCGTTGTTAAGGTGCCCACAACACGAGGAGGACCGCTGTTAACACAACCGACCGACATGTCACGGCTCAGCTGCAGACGAAACAAGACAAACTTTCCCAGCACTAGCCAAAGCTAGCAATTATCAGGGCGCTAATGAGCCATCCCTGAAGAGCCAGCCTTGTAAGTCAACGAGCAGAAGCAGGGAAAACACAGACTAACCAGAACCATATCCCATTATCATTGATTGATTGGTTAGCTAACTGATGGGTAATGACAAACCGAGAGCACCGTGCATGCCAGGCTAGAATTTTTACCAACTTGAGCCAAATCCCCAGTTCCCATGACACACTCCATATAAGTTCCAGAGATGAACTAACCAGAGGACAAGCCTGTTGTGAAAACTCACACCCTCGTCTGCCTCCACCACGTGACCTACCCTTGAGTCCTCTCTCCCTGAAAAGTGACAAACAGGGACAGTTTGGCGTGCTCCACAGAAAGAGGCTCTGGGGGTCAAGCCCTCACCTCTCATTAGCATGTGTTCTTGGCAGCCGGTCCAAAGCCACGATGCAGCCGACCTGGTTTCCTGCTGCAACAAGGAGCCACGGTGCCTTTCAAAGACTGCACTAAGGATTTGGGTTTCTGTCCAAGCACGCCCTGCATGTGTTTGTTACACCATTACCACCCTATAAAAATATTAGCCGTCCATAATTCAAGCACAGCTCTCCCACAGTCCTGATGCTGCCTTCTCAGACACATCAGCGCTCTTTCCAGATCCGCTTTCCCATTCGGGCTCCCTCAGCCTCGCCACCACCCCACCACGGGGGCTTCTCGCTGAGTGCTTTATCTGGGGACACACTCGCTCCTCCTGTCATGGTCACATGTTTTCCTTGTGGCTCCATTGACTCTCTTGTTTCTCTTCTGTGGGTGTACCAGTACCTCATAGGCTGGAAGGGGATCGCTATGTGAATTTTAGTAAGACCCTCCCCTTAGTTACGCTGATACCAGTCACCTGAGTGACTCCACTGTTGGTGCCAAGTAGAGCCTCCTACGTAATAGTGATGCTTGTCACGTTTCTTGTGCCTCTCTTCCTCTCCAAAACCAAATGGGGAGGAGCCAGGAAAATGGCTTAGAAGGCACAGATGCTTGCTGCTGATCTGGACAACCTAAGTTTGATCCCCAGGGCTCGCGTGGTAAAAGAAAGGAAGCAGCTTCCGCAAGTGGAATTCTGACCTCTCTGTATGCGCATGCACACATCCTTCTCTAACACTGCTTAACGCATGCCTCCCCCTGGGCTTCAAAGGCTTGTGAAGAGATCCGCAGAGCATGCAGGACTGGGGTGCTCCAGGGTTTTTGCTCCTCACGGGTCAGGTTTGGTGCTGAAGGCCTTTGGGTGCAAGACATCCTGAGTGCTGTCCACTGGAGTAAAGCTAGGACAGGGGCACGCTCAGAGAACACTGTACGGGAAAGGCTCAAAAGGGAGAACTGTAGGTGGCTTACATACTAAACGCAGGCCAGGGCAGCACCCTGGGAACGAATCACACTCTGCTCCCTCTCCTGTCCTGCTCTGTGACAGGCAACTTCCCAAATCTGTCTGAAACAATCTCCACAGAGACATCCCCACAGAGGCATCCCCTCACAGAGATATCCCCACACAGAAACATCCCCTCACAGAGACATCCCCTCACAGAGACATACCCACCCAGAGACATCCCCTCACAGAGATATCCCCTCACAGAGACATACCCACACAGAGACATACCCACACAGAGACATACCCACCCAGAGACATCCCCACACAGAGACATCTCCACAGAGAGACATCCCCACAAGGCATCCCCACAGAGAGACATCCCCACAGAGACATCCCCTCACAGAGACATCCCCTCACAGAGATATCCCCACACAGAAACATCCCCACACACAGACATCCCCACACAGAGACATCCCCACAGAGGCATCCCCTCACAGAGATATCCCCTCACAGAGATATCCCCACACAGAGACATCCCCACACAGAGACAGCCCCACACAGAGACATCCCCACACAGAGACAGCCCCACACACAGACATCCCCACACAGAGACATCCCCACAGAGGCATCCCCTCACAGAGATATCCCCACACAGAAACATCCCCACACAGAGACATCCCCACAGAGGCATCCCCTCACAGAGATATCCCCACACAGAAACATCCCCACACAGAGACATCCCCTCACAGAGACATCCCCACAGAGGCATCCCCTCACAGAGACATCCCCTCACAGAGACATCCCCACACAGAGACATACCCACACAGAGACATACCCACACAGAGACATACCCACACAGAGACATACCCACACAGAGACATACCCACACAGAGACATACCCACACAGAGACATCCCCACAGAGGCATCCCCACACAGAAACATCCCCACACAGAGACAGCCCCACACAGAGACAGCCCCACACAGAGACATACCCACAGAGGCATCCCCACACAGAAACATCCCCACACAGAGACAGCCCCACACAGAGACAGCCCCACACAGAGACATACCCACACAGAGACATCCCCACACAGAGATATCCCCACACAGAAACATCCCCACACAGAGACATCCCCACACAGAAACATCCCCACACAGAGACATCCCCACACAGAAACATCCCCACACAGAGACATCCCCACACAGAAACATCCCCACACAGAGACATCCCCACACACAGACATACATACCCACACAGAGACATACCCACACAGAGACATACCCACACAGAGACATCCCCACACAGAAACATCCCCACACAGAGACATCCACACACACAGACATACATACCCACACAGAGACATACCCACACAGAGACATACCCACAGAGGCATCCCCTCACAGAGATATCCCCACACAGAAACATCCCCACACAGAGGCATCCCCACACAGAGACATACCCACACAGAGACATACCCACACAGAGACATACCCACACAGAGACATACCCACACAGAGACATACCCACACAGAGACATACCCATAGAGACAGCCCCCCACAGAGGCATCCCCACACAGAGACATCTCCACAGAGAGACATCCCTACACAGAGACATCCCCAAAGAGACATCCTCATAGAGGCATCCCCACAGAGACATCCCCACACAGAGACATCTCCACAGAGAGAGATCCCCACAAGGAATCCCCACAGAGAGACATCCCCACACAGAGACATCCCCTCACAGAGATATCCCCACACAGAAACATCCCCACACAGAGACATCCCCACAGAGAGACATCCCCACAGAGACATCCCCACACAGAGACATACCCACCCAGAGACATCCCCACACAGAGACATCCCCACAGAGGCATCCCCTCACAGAGATATCCCCACACAGAAACATCCCCACACAGAGACATACCCACACAGAGACATCCCCACACAGAGACATACCCACACAGAGACATACCCACACAGAGACATACCCACACAGAGACATACCCACACAGAGACATACCCATAGAGACAGCCCCCCACAGAGGCATCCCCACACAGAGACATCTCCACAGAGAGACATCCCTACACAGAGACATCCCCAAAGAGACATCCTCATAGAGGCATCCCCACAGAGACATCCCCACACAGAGACATCTCCACAGAGAGAGATCCCCACAAGGAATCCCCACAGAGAGACATCTCCACAGAGAGACATCCCCACAGAAAGACATCCCCACAGAAAGACATCCCCACACAGAGACATCCTCACAGAGAGACATCTCCACAGAGAGACATCCCCACAATGCATCCCCACAGAGAGACATCCCCACAGAGACATCCCCACAGAAAGACATCCCCACAGAAAGACATCCCCACAGAGAGACATCCCCACACAGAAACATCCCCACACAGAGACATCCCCACACACAGACATACATACCCACACAGAGACATACCCACACAGAGACATACCCATACAGAGACATACCCATAGAGACAGCCCCCCCACAGAGGCATCCCCACACAGAGACATCTCCACAGAGAGACATCCCCACACAGAGACATCCCCACACAGAGACATCCCCAAAGAGACATTCCCATAGAGGCATCCCCATAGAGACATCCCACACAGAGACATCTCCACAGAGAGACATCCCCACAAGGCATCCCCACAGAGAGACATCCCCACAGAGACACATCCCCACAGAAAGATATCCCCAGACAGAGGCATCCCCACAGAGACATCCCCACACAGAGACAGCCCCCCACAGAGACAGCCCCCTACAGAGACATTCCCCACAGAGACATTCCTACAGAAGCCCATGGTTCCCACTGCATCTCTCCTCACACCCAATTTCCAGTAGGAACAAATCAAAGCCCCACCGATAGACACACAGCTGGGCGCTCAGAGTGGCTGGGAGAGAAGAGACTGCCCGTCTGCAGGTGACTACTTCTGCAGTGCTCCTCCCTCTGTAAAGAGGCCCAGGGTGTTGAAAGGAAGTTCCCAGAGAAGCACAAAACTCAGGGTGAAACACCAGGTGGATTCCTCTCACCCAAGCTCCTCACGCTGACAGAACACCTTCCAGCCCCCACGCTCCCAGGCTTGTGCTAAAACAACCGTGCAGTTTCAAATAAAACAGACAATGCTAGGAACCGGAAAAGAAGCACCTGGCGGAACACCAAGTTTGAGGAAATCTTGGAAGGGAGGAGGAAAAAAAATCCAGTCACACCAACAGCAAGGATCAAAACAGAGAAACTACAGCCTGGCGGTGAGGGATTCCTTCCAATGGGGCTCTACAGTCAAACATCAAAGGCAGTCTCTGCTGATGTAACAAAAGGCAAAGGAAAAACCATGGTGGGAGCACGTGGTGCCCAGCCCCTGCCACTTCCGGTTTTATTTTCCAACAAAAAGAATCCTTAGAAGCCACGGCAGAGAAAATGGCCTTCCTAATCCTGCGACCCCTTAATACAATCCCTCATGCTGTGGTGACCCAGCCATAAAATTCTGTTCGTTGCTACTTCATAATTGTAACTTTGCTACTGTGACGGGTTGTAGTAATATAAAAATATCTGATATTCGGGATATCTGATACGCCACCCTCTGTGGCGGTTGTGACCCACAGGGCGAGAACGGCTGACTCAGGGAATCTTATGTTTGTGAGGACTGAGAGTTGTTTAGAACCTCCCTGTTGTTCTCACTGACCCTGGGAGGGTCTGACCACTTCCCCTGACATCGGCAGGGATGGCGAGCCAGCCAGCCTGCTTCTTAAGACAAGGCATGTTTTGGAAAGTCTGTAATTGCAGAGAAGATCAAAGGCAATTTCTTTCATTCAAAAAAAAATGCAGAGTTCGTGCGTAACTTGAGGAAATCCATAATACAATATGAAAGGGTCAGGATGGGCAAAGTGCACTCTGTCCTAGAGGAGACATCATTTAGGCCCCACAGTCACAAGACAGAGGATAATTTACATAAATTTCTAAGTGCCTTGGGAAAAAATTTAAACAATATTACGTGAACAAAGCAAGACGTGGCTGCTCTGAACAAGAGGCAAAAATCAATTTATCTGATCAGCATCAGGAATGTTAAAAATGACTGTTCAAAGAAACCAACGGACCTGGAAATAAAACGAACCACGCAACCTCCCAAAGCTGCGATGTCACAGAGAAAGCACTAGAAAACACGCATGAGCCGAAAGAGTCCTCGGTCTCAGATAATGTGTGTTCAGAGCCGCAGGAAGAGTTCAGGGCGCATCCCCCAGACAGCGGTGGGGGAGCAGGTTCGCCGCGAATCAAGAAGCAAGTCTTCCTGCCTCAGGGCTCCTCAAACTGCCCAGTTACCATAATGTAGCGTTAGAGATGATCTATCCTCCGATGGGCTCTGAACCGTAAGACACCACAGGTGTTGGAAACTATCCTTGGTCCTATGAGTCCGTGGTAACAAAATCAAAGTGTGATTGAGAGAGCATTTCTGTTCTCAGCACGAGGAACGCCCTGCAGGATTCCACACGCTACCTCTGGATCCATCTCTTTTGGAAAGTAGATACTCTCATCTTCCCTGGGGATGCTGGTGTTACTTATTTAATCAACCCACCCAGGAGAGGTGCCTGTGATCTAAACCATTACTGGAGATGAGACATAAATGAACAGTAAGTATCCAGGGATATAATTTAAGGTATGCTTCACGTGTGCTGTTCCAGCCGATAAACACTGGATCACCTTACAATGAGCTATGCCTGCTACTTACACACGAGTAGTCTTGCATGACGTCAGGTAAGCCACCTCTCAAGTGACGTTTCCCACGTCTGGGTTCTACTGCCGGGACTGATACTAATTAAGATCCTGGGAGCTAGTTATACAGGATCTTGCTTGCAACTAGCTTTTTGAGCTTCCGATTCCGAACACAGGGAACTGAACTACAGAGAGCAGTAACACTCTTTCTAATGCTGCGACCCTTTTAATACGGTTCCCGCGTTAAATTAAATTCAATACAGTTTAATACAGATCCTGTAATAGAGTGGCTGTGTCACCAACCTAATGTGGAGCACAATCAACTGGGGGGGCAGCTCTTCCAACAAGAGCCCGTCCCTGGAGGACCTGACTGACAGGCCTGCCACGGGCTTATTGATGAAGATGTTCTCTCTCTGTCAGTCCCTCCTGCTCTGCTTGGCAACCGGAAGGGATGAACCAGCAGAGCCCGCCCCTCCGCCCCTTTCCATCTCCGTGGCCAGCAGATTTCTAACAGAGCTTATTACCCCCTCTGTGTCACGAGGTAACAGTGTGCTTCCTGCGGTGTCAGGAGGCCTAAATAAAATTACACAGAAATCTGGGTTACAGCCACTGGCACTTGCCGAGGTGATCAGAAAAGTCTGGTTATAATAATTACACTTCTACAATTAAAGTAGGGGGGGTAATGTAAGCTGAAAACGGCAGTGATCTTGTGACGTACATAACATTTTTTTCAATCTGACCTAACTGGGCCTAACATCACAATGACAATGGGAATACCCCAGTGGTTCTCAACCTTCCTAACGCTGCGACCCTCTCACACAGTTTCTCCTGTCGTGGTGAGCCCCAACCATAATATTATTTCATGGCCACTTCATAACCTTAATTTTACTACTGTTATGGATCACAATGAGACCTCTGAGGTGCAAGATATCTGATATGAGACCCCCACAGGCTGAGAATCACTGCCTGAGAGCGGGAAAGGTGTAGAGAAGGGAACGCATTTTAAAATGTATCTGAATGTATTTTTACTAAACTATTGTAAGGTTCCAGCCTAGGGAGGAGTATTTAACAAACAGCATGGATAATACAGCCCGTAAGAATCAGGTGTCTGTCTGACAATAGCTGCGAGTGACAGCGTAGCATCAACGTATCAATTATTCTTTTATCTAGCTTAAAAAAAAAGTTCTTCCTCTCCACAAATCACAGAAACTCGATACAAATCTCCTTGCTTCACTCATTCATGCTGTGGTGTTTTGTTTTGTTTTGTTTTGTTTTTTCTATCACACCCTTCTCTCTGGAGTATGGAGCTAGCCCAAAATAATCACACTGAATTCAAAGCCATGGCAGTGACAGCCAACCCTTGAACCTTGGGTTTTGTTTTAGTCTTTTGTCTTTTTTCCTAATCTTCTGAATGTGTGTGTGTGTGTGCATGTGTGTGTGCATATGTGCCTGTGTGTGTTTGTGTGGGAGTGTGTGTGCCTGTGTGTTTTATGTGCCCATACTTGTGTGTGTGTGTATGTGTGTGCATGTGTGTGCGAGCACAAGTGCACTGATGCATGCATGCACGAAGGTGACCTCCACATGTGTGCGATGGTAAAGAGCAGCCTCCATGCTTTCTTCTTTGATACAGGGACTCCACAACTGTGTGCACCAGGCTAGCATCGCCAAGAGCTCTGGCATTCTCCTTGCCGCCTCCCCCTAGGAATACTTAGGAGCACTGAGACTGTAGGTGTGTGTGTGTGTGTGTGTGTGTGTACACGCGCACATGTATGCGATGCTGTGTCTGCCTTTTGATATAGGCTCTTGGGAGCTGAACTCAGGTTCTCAAGCACAGGTGAGGACCTTGCCCACTGAGCCATCTTTCCTGCCCTCAATTCCATTTCTCTAGCTATGAACTAGAGCCCCAGGGGCAAAGTGGCAGGATAGGGCAGTGTCTCGCTTGGTAACGTGCTTGCTACACAAGCTGGAGAATGCGATGCCCAGAATCCACCTTAAAAAGGTGGGGGAGGGGGTGCCAGGCATGGTGGTACATGCTTGGTTGACGTACACCAACAAGGTTGTGGAGTCAGGAAGATAGCCAAGACTGGCTAGACTAAATGGTTAGTTCTGGATCCCTGGGAGATTCCCCCTTCCAAAAGTCAAGATGGACACCTCTGATCTCTGACCTGCGCATGCGCACGCACACGCACAGAATAAGGCACGTTCTTAGTTTTCCCTTGACGTTCACGAAGCTGGACAAACATAACTGTACTTCTGAAAGCTCCATTTCTCTGACAGAGGAAGGGGAAGCACAGAGCAGAAATGGCTACCCCATGCTACAGGAGAAAACCAAAGCCACTCTGGTAATAACTAGCCCAGGCTCCCTCTCTGCTCCCCCCCCCACACACACACATCCTGAAAGTTGCTTCCAGCGAGTCCATCTGGTCCCTAAGTGGTGATCTGGATGCTAACAGCTCCCTCACAACCACATTAAAGCCCGGAGCCATGAGAGGAATTCCCATAGGTAATGAGATTATTCTAATCTCTGATTGATGAACTATTTATCTAAGTAAGGACACAGATAGGAAGACTATTTGGGGGTTGGGGGGGTGGGAAGGTAAAGATGAAAAAAGTAATTACCAGACAAAGGAGAGTGCACTGTGCATCTTCTTTGACACCAGAATACCTCAAGGTCACAATTACCATGGAAATTTTAGTCCATTTCTCCAGAAAAATGCTTCTAAAATGGTATAAAGCAGCCTTCTAGGCGAGAAACTCAAAAGCTAATTGGTTTTGGTCAGAGGTTACTTCGTAATACTAAATTACTGTACAAATTATTGCCAAATGGAAAATTGGAACGGTGGTTAAATTTAACATGGGCCGTGGCTGGGTTTAAAGTGAATAAGACCATTTTCCACCCCACCCCCCATGCCTTCCCAGCTACCTGTCAAATCTTCTGAACTCAGCACGTTTTTTTTTTTCCAACCCTTTGCGTCTGAGAACAAGGCTCCGAGGAACCACCCGCCACAGTATGTAAGCAATCCCTTTCGTCTGGCTCTCCTGTTGGAACAGAAACAATGATCTTTTGTACACCATTTCTTAACGAGCCTCCCCTCAAATTATATGAGCTTGGGAGCCAACAAACCATGGGACCCGAAGAAGAAAATATTTGCAAACTGTGTATTTCTGAGCTGTTCATTTCCAGGAGACATAAGAAATTCCAAATCAATAGGGTGGTGGTGGGGGGGGAGGAGACAAATTTAGAATCCAGGAACCTGGCTGTCAAGATTAGGGTGCTCACCCACCAGGGGTTGGGCCGAGTCTGAGTTCTAGAACCTGCACGGGGGATAAAGGAGCTGACTTCTGCAGGTCATGCTTTGGCTTCTGCACATGCACACATACATGCATGCACACATGCACATATAAACACAGAAAAGTAATTAATTTAAAAGGGCAAGGCTTAAGTAATCACTTATAAGGAAGTGGCCAGCAGGTATAGTCACAAGCACACTCAACATTGCTACTGCCAAAAAAAGGCAGGTCAAAACCATAATGAGCCATCAGCCCCTGGAGTATGAAGACTGAGCATCAAAAAGACTGAAAAGCTGGGCGTTGGTGGCGCACGCCTGTAATCCCAGCACTTGGGAGGCAGAGGCAGGCAGATTTCTGAGTTCGAGGCCAGCCTGGTCTACAGAGTGAGTTCCAGGACAGCCACAGCTACACAGAGAAAATCTGTCTCGAAAAAAAACAAAAAACAAAACAAAACAAAACAAAAGACTGAAAAAATGAACCCCAAACACTGTCATCTCCATCACAAACTAGTACAGCCATTGTGGGAAATAGTATGGATTAAAAAAAAATACAAAACAAAAAAATCTTCAAAATATTAATAAAACTACCCTATGACCCACCAAACCCACAGCTGTATCCAAGAAAGCAGCAGTGTCCAAGAGCCGTCTGCACCGCCGTGACAGTCGCCGAGTAATGCAAACTAGGCATCTGGGTACAGAGTGGGTACCGAGCTAGAGCACAGGAGTATGGTGAAATGCTGTATATACAAAGAACAACGGGACCCTGTCCTTCCCCAGCAGCGGGTGTGGAACCTGGGACCATGCAAACAAGCCAGACAGAGGAACCACAAAACCGCCACACAGGACTGCTAATCCCAAATCTCATAAGAGGCACAAACCGAGCTTCCCCGGCCCCTCCCCCCTCTGCCTGCTGCACCTGGCCACCCAGCAATCTAATAACCCCCAGGACAGCACGGAGAACAAACCCTAGGCTTGCCTGAGGGGAAAGAGGGGGATGAGAGGCAATAACTCTAGGCAGTATCTCCAGTGGGAGATAGAGGTCAGAGGGCAGCGTGGGGCTGAAATGCTTCTTACCACAGGGGGATAATCAGGGAAGACAACAGGGGCCAGAGAGCTCAGGAATGTTTGCAGCAGTGAGAGCCCAGAGCCCGCCCAGGTGTGCGCAGCCTGAGATGCAAGTCACTGTGAACCATGCTAGGATTTACATCTCTGTTAAAAAACAAACAAACAAACAAACAAACAAACAAAAAACCGAAAAGCAAAATTTACATTCTTCTCAGTGAGCAATTTAGCCCAAAAGAAAGTGTTCGGGTGAAGCTTTCTTAGCCTATGACAGACTGAGAAAGGAAAATCCATCCGTCCCTAGTTCCTAAAAGTGAAATGGAGAAAGGAAAGCTTTTGTTTGATCAGGTAGGTACCACACAAACACCCAGCCTGCAGGGCTCCAGACGGGAATGGAGAGCAGGGGTGGATAAGAAGGGGGTAAAGACGGTGACAACCATTTATACCGTCCCCAGCACATGAGGGGAAAGAGGTGTCTGTTCTGGGAGACGGAGCCGAGCCGGCAGAGATCCTACCCCAAACCCACCCCAGGACAAGGCAGGGATTGAAATCGGTCATTCGCAACAGAAACCTGTAGTGTGGCCTGATGGTGTCCTACAGCCTTAGGCAGGTAGGGAACTGAAGCGGGGCAGTCTCCGCCTGAGCAATCCTTCATAGCAACCAAACAACTCCAACAAAAAGTGAGAGGGTAGAGGAGAGAGGTGAGGGAGGGGAGGAGGGGGGTAAATAAACTATGATCTGGAAATGTTTTGCCACCCAGTATGTGTCAGGTATAGTATAAAGCTCAACCTACCATTTAAAGCTCCCACTTGGTTTTGAAGGAAATATTTTACTGTTCCAGTCTTATAAACAAGAAAACCGGGACCCAGGAAATTAGTCGCAAAGTGTGCATAAGTATCAGTTAATGGAGAGAAGGTCTGGGCCCAGTCACAGCTAGAACTCAGGATGATCTGGAACAACAGGATGGGACAACACAGAACAAAGCTGGAGAGGGGAGGGGAGGGTTTTGAGGGTTGGGGGGAGGATTACGTGAAGCCCCTTGTAATACAACCTCAACGTAGCGACGTGAAACTTTTGAACCTTCAAATGCTTTCCGAGTTTTAGAAGTAATGAGACCTAAGGGATCAACTGGAGTGCCCAAAAGGAAAAGACAATTAAACCAGCGAGGGCTGGAGGCTATGGGGACACTGTAGGGAGCCTGCTTAGCCTACTCAGGGTCTGGGGAGCGCCAAGGGCGTGGGGGAGATACAAGACACATCTCAATACTCTTCCCTTCTGCCCGCTCCTCTTTCTTCCACTCAACATTTTCTAACACACACTGACTGAAGTGAATCTTTAAGATGCCAATTAATCACTTTGCACCTAAAAAGCCTACACGGAGTCTTGCCCTGCCTGTGCAGATTTCCTCTCTTTGCCCAGACAGATTTAACCAAAGATGGATCAACAATTACGGATAAAGCACTGAATTCCAGGTCCTGATGAAATTTAAGATTCTAATTGAAAAAAAAAATGTTCTTCTCTCACCGGGTGGTGGTTGCACACACCTTTATTCCCAGGCACTCGGGAGGCAGAGGCAGGCAGATTTCTTGAGTTTAAGGCCAGCCTGGTTTACAGAGAGAATTCCAGGACAGCCAGGGCTACACAGAGAAACCCTGCCTTGAAAGACCCTAGACAAAAGCTGTCCCTGCTCCCAAACACTCGCGTGTTGTAGTGCTGTTGTCACAACTATGGAGGGGACATGTGCGTCAACCGTGCAGGGAGTACGAATGACCCTGTCCCCAAAATCGTCGCCCATCTGCTGGGTGGCCATCCTTTTCATTACTGTGGTTGTGTGTTCATTAACACGATTATCACGGGCACCAGGACTTCCAGGCATTTCCAGAGACCTCTTCTGGGACCGAACTGGGTTTAATTTTCCCAATTATAGAACAAAGAGGAGATAAATTGAATTTGAAATTGTATAGATTTTGCAGCTCCAGCAGTGTTGGTCAGTCAGTGCACACAAGGGAAACGAGTCTCCTTCAGCACTTAAATGAGCCTTCTGGACCATTTAAATAACAGAAAGGTACAGTTAATGCCAAGAATTAAAAAAAAAAACAGTAAAATTAAACTTTATTTGCACATCTATTCAGCAAATAGGGAATTAGTGCTCAAATAATATGCTCATTTCTTCCAAATAATATTCCTATTTTTTTTTTTTTTTTTGTCCTCGTCAACCGTGACAGTGTCTTCAGACCACGCCAGTCTCACTGAAATGCTATTTTTGGTTCTGACGCATATTACAGTTGGGCTTAGGGGGGTTGTTTCTCTTAGTGCAGATCCTCTCAGCATTAAAAAGTGTTAGCTTAAAATCAGCTGGTAGCAAATATCTTTAAAACTATCTTTAAAACTTCCTAGGAGGGTGTAGGTGGGGTGGCTCTCAGTGGGTAACGGTGCTTTCTGCCAGGTCTAACAGCTTTAGTCGGATGCCCAGGACCCACGGGATGGAAGGAGAGACCTGAATCCTAAAAGATGTCCTCTGACCTCCATACACATAAGACACATGTGTGCACATGTATGAAATAAATGTGATTTATTTTAACTTCACAACCACCCTGGAGGTGTATCTCTGTGGTAAAATGCACACCAAGCATTTGGGAGTCCATAAGTTCTAACCTCAATTCAGAATAAAAAAAAAAAAAAGAGGGGAAAAGACCTACATAATTGGCACAGCCTCAGTAAAGGCCGTGAAAAGAAAACCATTTTCTTCTAGTCAAGAGGAAAAAGTCTGGAGAGATGGCTCAGTGGTTAAGAGCACTGATTGCTCTTTCAAAGGTCCTGAGTTCAATTCACAGCAACCACATGGTGGCTCACAACCATCTGTAATGGGATCTGATGCCCTCTTCTGGTGTGTCTGAAGATAGCAACAGTGTACATACATACATACATACATACATACATGTATATGGAGAAAGTCTCCGGCCTTAGTGGAGATTTGGTCAGGGTCAATAGCCAATTGAGACAGACCCCCTCAGGAAGGTAGGACCCATCACTCAGGAAGGCGGGTTCACCTTAAATCATATTCCTAATGAGACAGGTGGAATAATTATTCTGTTAATGAGAAGCTGTGTTTCTCCTTCCCAGAATTCCTGTCCCTTACCATCTAGAAGTGCAGCCATGTGGCCTTGAAAGGTTGCTATTCTGAATGACTCAGAAGCATGCTCTAACACTGTGGGATTCCATCGGCTTTCTGATCAAAGCTCATGTCTGCCATTTTCCTAAAACACCACCTGTTTTATGTTTTAAAATGGAAAACCAAGAAACACTCTGCGTTTTTTTTTAAGATATTTGCTTTATTTACATTTCAAATGTTATCCCCTTTCCTCATTTCCCCTCCGAAAACCCCCTTCGATCCCCCTCCCCCTGCTCACCAACCCCTCCCTTCCATTTCCCTGCCCTGGCATTCCCCTACACTGGGGCATCGAGCCTTCACAGGACCAATGGCCTCCCCTCTCATTGATGTCTGACCAGGCCATCCTTTGCTACATATACTGCTGGATCCATGGATCCCTCTATATGTACTTTTTGGCTGGTGGTTTAGTCCCTGGGAGCTCTGGGGGTACTGGTTGGTTCATATTATTGTCCCTCCTATGGGGCTGTAAACCCCTTCAGCTCCTTGGGTCCTTTCTCTAGCTCCTCCATTGAGGACCCTGTGCTCAGTCCAATGGTTGGCTGTGAAATTTCAGAGGCAAATCCTACACCTACCAATTACACAATAGTAGTACAACTACGTAGCAATAATCAGGAAATACCGTAGGTCACAAATAATGGTGTTTAACATAATGGTTTCTAACAGCTGCTCTTTACAGGTCATCCTGCTGTCCCTAGGGAACTAAGAGGCTCCTGTGGCCAATAAAGCCCACTCAACAAAGGCTCAGTTAGGGCCTGGAGGGGTCCTGGGCTATGGTGGCTACCATGAATCTACAAGTATTCAGAACGGGATCCAGCTACCTTAGTTAACTCCCAAGGTCTAGGAAGAGAAAAAGGCGGCCTGGGAACAGCAGCATCGAAACCAGTTTGACCAGTTAATGTGTATTTAAGAAACAGCATTGGCATACAGGCCACAGAGCACAGAGCGGACACTTAATGACCCGTGGTCCGGAATCACCAAACTCCAGTCACTTCACACAGCTGCTTTCCATTTAAAAGACAAACTAGTCGAAGAATGGACTCTTCTGTGGACCGAGACTTCTGTTAGTCAACAGCACAAATGCTTAGAGAAAAAAAAAGTCTTCTCCGTATACAAGGACCTTAGAGTGAAGCAAATGTAAAGAGAAAGGCCAGTTACTACCCTCAAAGGAGTCTCCGGGGATGACGTCTCAGATACCTCATTCTCTGCTGGATTTGGCTCCTGTGGAATTAAATGATGACTTCCCTGCTAGAATAGGCGAGCTGCTCTCAGCCTCCGGCTTTTCAAATGTAAGCCACATCTGGCAAGTGGCTAGCAAGGAAAAGACCACTGGGTAACTGTTTTCTTCATTTTTTTTTTTTTTTTTGGCTTTTTTTCGAGACAGGGTTTCTCTGTGTAGCCCTGGCTGTCCTGGAACTCACTCTGTAGACCAGGCTGGCCTCAAACTCAGAAATCCGCCTGCCTCTGCCTCTGCCTCCCAAGTGCTGGGATTACAGGCGTGCTCCACCAACGCCCAGCTGGGTAACTGTTTTCAAGCATTGATCTCACTCACGGTTAAGCAGGTTGGTTTACACTGGCTCCTAAGTACGTACATACCAGGAAAAAACCCAGAGAGATGGAGACAGACATATGACCAAACAGCTTGTACTGCTCTGTGTAAACATAATCTCTTCTCGCATTACTCTGATCTCACACACACCAGAGTATACAAAATGTGCCTCCTCCCTGTCGTGCAGACCTACTGTGTGCTCTACAAAGCATACTCCATGATTTTTCTGGGCCAAATATACAAGATTTGTGTTGTCTCCTCATGTAATGATTGAAATGCTTTCCACAGACACCTTACATTAAAAGCAGTGTGCTTTTTATTCATAGTATTGTGTTTTACTCTTGATTCACCCCAAAAACTCATAAGTATGAAAGCAATTACTATTATGACATCTCAGTGAATCAGTTTATTATTCACTGGATTTTGAGAAATTGCCATTATCTGACATGGTCTTGAACTTCTTCATTCAGGCGATTTTCCACCTACAGAGCTGGAATCCCACACCATACCCGACTCTAGTGCCTTTTATTTAGCTATAAGCCTTGTATAGTTTGATAAGCCATAAAAGACCACAGGACTGTACCAAAACATTGGAAGGTGCCCAACAACGTGTTAGACTACCAACTGCATTAGCCGTTTCATAAAGTCTCTGTCTATATGTGATAAAGACATGTCACCTGGGGAGGACTAAGGACCTATGGGAACAGGCAACTAGTGGGCACGATTACAAAACCAAGTTCCTCGCCTTCGGCTCCAGGACTTCTGAAGGGGGCGGGCCTTAATCTCACTCTCTGGAAATAGATGGACACTCTTCCTGCTGAGCTCAGTTATACTTCCTGAGAGGTGCCCAAAACTAACGACAGGATCGAAAACCAGAGCCCCACCCTGAGGAAGGGGCAGCTTTTCCTGGGGAGTTACTAGTTTAGACGATCGCACAGAGGTAAGGGAAAACAGCCCCCCTTCTTCCACAGCCAAATCCCCCATGCCAGTGTTCCCAAAGAAGAAAAGTACCTGAGGTACAGTAAAAGTGGGTGAGTAATACTAGGAAACCTTTGACCAGAAGCAAAGCAGCCAGGCTCACCACCCGCCAGCTCCTCCCACCGGCTAGCTCAGCCAATGTTTAGCCATTGTTCCTTGCCCCGCCCCCTGAGTGACGTCTCAAGGCAGCCCAAGGCCAAAATGTGCGATGTCACCACAAAACCTTTCAAATCAACTCTTTTTTTTTGTTTGTTTGTTTTTTTGTTTTTTTGTTTTTTTCGAGACAGGGTTTCTCTGTGTAGCCCTGGCTGTCCTGGAACTCACTCTGTAGACCAGGCTGGCCTCGAACTCAGAAATCCGCCTGCCTCTGCCTCCCAAGTGCTGGGATTACAGGCGTGCGCCACCACCGCCCGGCTTCAAATCAACTCTTCTGATGAGCAGAAAGCAGTCTGTTTTAACATTAACAATCTGCCTATTTTCTTGTTTGGGGAGGGAGAGAAGGTGTTAATAAATATTAATAGAATTAAGGCTTTGATGTTCTTCCAATGTATTCTGGTTTCTCCATCCTGTCCCCAACCCGCCTACCCTCCCCCCAGTACTCACCCCTCCCTCCCAAGCTAAGGCAGATGCGATCTCTTTCTCTTCTTTCACAACCCTTCATATTTTCTCCCCATCCCCCTAAGAGATAAGGTTGCCTTTCCCAAACTCCTGGGCTCAGCCAATCCTCATGCCTCAGTCTTCCACGAAGCGGGACTAGATGCACATGTCTCCGCCCACAGCTCTCAAACATAGAAAGTCCTCGTAACATGCAAATCATCTCAAGGTACTATAACATCCTCAGCCAGTCATAAATGCATGTCACATCTGGTTCCTGATCACAGAAAAGCAGGAAGGGTATACCAGATCACTAATGAATCCCAAGGTGGGAAGAAATACAAAACAAGAAGCAAGACAGTGTTTTGACAGATTGATTTCATGATTTCATGAGAAAAACCAAAGATAGTCCCGTAACTTCCTACTAGATTTAGGAAGTTCAGTGTCTCACGATGCATAGGCAATGGGTTTTCATAAATCAGCAATAACCAACAAGAAATGTGTTAAGGGGGGGAAGCCCTTTTCCAGATGAGTATGTTGGCCCACACCTGTCATCTCAGCAAATTGGAAGGCTGAGGCGAAAAGATTACCACAAGTGTGAGGCTAGCCTGGGCTATGAGCTCCAGTGTAGCCCATCTCAAAACAAAAACAATAGCAAATGTTAATAAACAACCTAAAATTAAAAATCCTTTTCCATCACTGGAAAGACCACTACATAAGGAATAATGATAACATCTACATTTAAAAAAATATTTTCTAAAAAAACTTACTAGAGATTACTTTTAAAAATCTTGACGCATCCATGTACCTCAAAAGATGTAACTCGGGAGTAGGCAAATCCTCCTTGTTCTGATACATGTTTAGTTCGTTCTCAAGCGATTTATTGTGTGCATGCATATGAATGTGCATATGCTTAAGCAAAAAGACGGGCTGATTCTAAAGTTTATGTAAGAAAAAAAAAACTCATCATCAGAGCCAGGTGGTGGTAGCACATGCCTTTAATCCGAGCACTCCAGAGACAAAGGTAGGCAGATCTCTGAGTTTGAGGCCAACCTGGTCTACATAGTGAGTACCAGGGCAGCAAGAGCTACATAGTGAGATCCTATCTTCCGGGGTGGGGGTGGGGGGAGAGTCATCAAGAAAGGATATTTTGAGGGAGAAGAAGAACAAAGGCATATCATTGCACGATTTACATGGAGGCTGAGACCACAATACAGAGCACATTTCAAGGTGGTGAGGATGCAGATCACACAAATGTGAAGGCTTGTTTTCCTCTCCCCAACCCAGTGCTTTGCTGTATATCTCACCCATGGGGTAGGGCCTGCAGCAGCCCCACACAAGGCTAAAGACAACACGGTTGTGACCGCGTCCTGCAAACCCCTGAGCAAGGCTGAGTCCACGCTCACACGGGCCGGGACAGACTCTCATCTCAGTTTTTCACCTTTCCTGTTCTTGTGGGACAGCCGAAGACCCGCCTCTACTCTCTCAGCGGCTGCTAGCACCACCATGGGCCACACAGGCTGCTGGAGTGACTCACAGTGAGTCACTCCTTCCATGTCTGCCAGCCTCTGCTTAAAAGTTTCTATCACCAGCTCGCAGCCCCTTTGTTACCAAAATATGTCCAGCCCTGGTCAGGCAGTCGCTGGCTCCCTTCAAAATGTGATGATCAATCACAGAGACGTTTGCAGAGAATAATTGCGTAGCATGAAGACAGCCAGTGTCTCACGGTACGGGAAGAAAAAAACCTGAGAAACTCAATTTTCACTGCAAAGGTTGACTTTTGCTCTCAGTGGTGAGGACTGAGAGCAGACCCCTAAGGTGCTAGGCAAGAGCTCTACTGCTCAGCAGCAGCCCCAGTCCCTAGGATTTTAATTTTTTACTTTTTACTAGCTCTTTGGGAATTCCATACGATGTGCTTTTGTTCATATATACTCCCCCAAACATGAAATTTTTCACTGATACACACACATACCCTTCCTTTTTGTTTCTTTACATCCTTAGAGATTAACTTGTGCTGCTTCAAATTTTCTTGGGTGTATGGTCTTCCACTGGAGCATGGTTGACTAAGACACAAAACTGACCCTTCATTCCCCAGCAGTTAAAAGTTGCTTATGGGTCCACTGCTAAGGGTAGGATTGTGAGCCAACTCCCATCTCCATTCTGGGATATTCATCTGGCTTGGCCATGCACAGGATTTATCCATAACATCATAATAGCTGTGAGTTCATGCATGTAGCTGCCCTGGTGTGTCCAGAAGAAAGTGGCTTATAGTTATCTACCACCTGTATACTTACTCTTTCCTCATCTTCTTCTGGAGCAATTCCTAAGCTGGGGGTAGGGTGGGGTACAGTATACATGTCCCTTTTAGGGCTGAGCATTCCATAGTCTCTTATTCCCTTAAGACTTCACCTGAAAACCTCAGCTGATAAATACATTCAGTAAAGCAGCTGGATGAAAAATTAGTGTCATATATACAAGGGCAAACACACTGAGAAGGAAACAATACCATTCATAACTGCCATATACATACATATACTATAATATACATATACATGTACTATACATATACATATACATATACATATACATATACATATACATATACATATACATACCTACATCTTGGAATAAGCCTAACCAAGGAAATGAAACTATAAACAATGAAAACCTCAAGACAACTAAAAAATAAATAAAAGGAATGGCAGAGGAAAGACACACCCCCTTGGGAAGCTCCTCGTGGGGAGAACTTGGGGACACAATCAGAAATGGTACCAACAGCATTTTCTTACTGGGCAATCTCCTACAGTTTTTCCAAGATGAAAGTCTCTGTGTCCCTGAGGGGAATTATGGAGAAACAGATTACCCAAGTCTTAAATATCTTGTCTTAGCAGAAGTTGTGAAAGCCAGGCATGGGGCTTAGGGACTATTTATCCCAGCACTTGGGAAGTTGGACTTCCCAAGTGGACTGATTATCTTGAGGTCAGACCAGCCTGGGGTCTAGAGAATGTAGTGGTTTCAGGTCTGAGATATAGACTGAGGGAGCCCCTGTCTCAAAAAAAGCAAGGGGCACAAGATGGCTCAGCAAGAAAAGGATTTGCATAACAATCTGAGATGTTAAATCCCAGGACCATGTAAAGTCATGAAAGCCAGATGCACTGCACACATCAGTAAACCCAGCATGCCTAGGGAGATGGGAAATTAAGACAAGATGGTCGTCTGGAAGTTTGTGGGCCAGCTTGCCTATGATACTCAATGTAGCAGAAACAAGAGAGACTGCCTCAACAAGGTAGAAGAAGAGAAGCAACTCACAAGAGTTGTCCTCTAGCCTCCACAGGTACCTCATGGCATGTGCACACCCACCACCTTCCTGCATAAATGCACACATTGATAAATAAAGCAATTTTTAATGGTTTTCTTATCCAGGATATAGCCAAAGCTAGGGTGCTTTTAAGCAAAGAAAATGACTGACTATAGTCTGCTCTAAGTTTCCATGTGGATGCTCAGCCTGTCCATCACTCTCAGAGCTCTAGAGAACTGCAAGGTACTCTTGAGTAAGAACTAGCTACTCACAAAGGTGACTGCATCTCTAGAGAGGTAGCTGCAAGGTACTCCCAACCGAGAACTAGCTACTTACCTTTAAAGATGACTATATTTCTAGAGGAATAGCTGCAACGTACTCCCAACTGAGAACTAGCTACTTACAAAGGTGACTGCAGCTCTAGATGGGTAGCTGCAAGGTACTCCCAACTGAGAACTAGCTACTTACAAAGGTGACTGTATCTCCACAGAGGTAGCTGCAAGGTACTCCCAACTGAGAATTAGCTACTCACAAAGGTGACTGCATCTTTGAGCTGAATGCCAAAGAACAGAACAGACCTGTCAAGGCTGTTCCCCATTCCAAATCACAAAATTGTCAGGGAGGCTAGCATTCACCACTCAATGGGGGGAAAGACCTAGCACTTTCCAAAAGGTTCTAATGGTTTTCTTCCTTTTGATCCTTTAAGGGTGTTAAGGATGGGGTATTAGAGGAATGAGAGATGTTCACGTGTGAATGTATGTACACAAAGAGAAGAAAAGAAAAATCACAACATTCGTAAGCACCTCTTACATAAAAATAATTTTCACTCGGCATGATGACCTACACCTATAATCCTAGTATTCAGGAGACTAGGGGTCAGTTTGAGGCCAACTTGGAAGACTTAGCAGTACTCTGTCTTTCTCATAAAGAAAAAAGAAATCGCCCACCTCCTTTTAAAATTAAGCTCGTTTCCATGGAATACTCCAGAACCAAAATGGCGTATGACAAAGTACAAGCCAACAGACTTAGCGGGTCTCTAAGGTTTAATGTATAGCACGCACAGCCACAGCTAAGGGGACAATGTGCAACATTCTGTCATCTTCAAATATCTATATAATCTAGTCTGGGGACTAATTCATCCCCCACTCTGCCACTGCAGGTCACAGAGGGGAAACAAGGCTCGGGCACATTCGCTCAGCAGAAGAAAACCCTGACTTTCCTCTCCTATGATTTCATTTGCTTTTTATAGCTTGGCTTTCCAACATAGTAATTGCTTTCTTTTTTTAAAGACATGGATTCATACCACATTTAATTTGAATGTCCCTATATATAGATTTCAGTCTATAATAATATCCAGTTCACCAGTGCCAACCCCTCAAAAACTAAATATAACTGCAATTGAGGAATAAGATTTTTATTTTCCTATGTAGCAAAAATATTAGTGTAAGCAGAGATAGTTTATCAATCTCCCACAAAAATACAATCCTTAAACACAGATCTGATCCTGTAGGGACAAAGAACAAATACACTATTTCCCCTACAAAATATGTTGCGCAAGATTTTTTTTTTGGGGGGGGTGGTTTTTTTTTTTGTTTGTTTGTTTTTTAAAACTGAGTTTCTCTACATAACCTAGGCTGTCTTGGATATGTAGACCAGGTTGGACTTCAACTCACAGATATCCACCTGCCTCTGATTCCCAAGTACTAGGATTAGAGGTGTTCACCACCATTCCCAGCAAGAACTGTAGGAGGATTTTAAAGTGTGGGCCATGTTATCTTAGTTTGCCCCCACACTCTCTCATTCAGCTGTTAGCAATTAAACAACCCCTCCCTCAGGGGTCCATGGGGAGAAGCTGATCTTTTCCCAGTCTAACCTCATAAGGCAGATGGATATAGAACTCAATTGCACTTCGATCTGCCATTTCTAATCAGAGGCCCCTTTTTCTGGAATCATAAATCTGCAGAGAGCAGCAAGATACAGAGGACCAAGGCTCTGGGCACAGAGCAGATGAAAACCCAGATCCACCGCAGACATCTTCACCCTGGGGCCTGCACCCTGCTCTGCTGCGTGGGAGGAAATCGGCTGTTAGGAACTGCGTGTACGGTGTATATTTTGGTTGTTTGCTTTAGAGCTGAATGTGATGACGATAGCCTGCCTGGTCCTCGTTCCCGCATCCTCAGGCTTTAAACAAGCCTAAAAGATGCAATAGGGTTTGGGAACTGTTGTCTCCAATGCCTTCACTACACAGACCAGGACCCTAGAATTTATGTGATGCCTAAAGCGACAATCTGCAGTTCAGCGAACGGATCACAGAGGGGGCCTTCGAAGGTAGCAGGAAGACTCCCAAGCGTGAGGAACAAGACACAGCGATGTGTCAGTCTGTAAGGGACGTCCGACAAGGAAGGCTGGCTACATGTCACCACTGCTGAGTGAACCCAGAAGGAAGGCTCGCTGCAGAAGGCCAACCAAGGATGACGGATGAGGTCTGTCTTTATTCCACTTCAAATAAGTCTCTGTCTCTGCTTAGCTCACTTCCAGCTGGTGCCAGGCCAAGGCATCACTGGTCAGCAGCTCAGGGCTGCAGAAACAGCAGAGATGCTCACAGGCCCTAGACCATCCACACCAACACTAGATGTAGTTCAGGGAGTGTGGAAGCCGAAACGGAAGTAAGGGCAGAGTTGAATGTGGAGAGACAGATTCTGCCGATAAACTGTAATGCTTACTAAGGACCCCTTCTGTCCAGATTCATTCTCTCTCTCTCTCTCTCTCTCTCTCTCTCTCTCTCTCTCTCTCACACACACACACACACACACACACACACACTCTCTCACACACTCACACACACACACACACACACACATCCTGTTTATTAATCTCGCCTTGGCATTAAAATGTTAGAAATGCAAATGAGCTCTTCCAGAAATGGACAATAAGTCAATAAGTCAGGCTTGGGCATGCATGCCTGGAATTGCAGCCTTGGGGAGGCTGAGCCTGGAGGTCAGGTTGCCAGTTCAAGGTCAGCCAGGGCTATATAGCAAGACCCTGCATCTAATACACACACGACGGAGCAGGCGCTGGGACACGCAGCACACCTGATGCTGGGTAACCAACCACCTGGAAACAGGATGGCCTTTCACAGCAACGGGGGTGGGGAGTGGGGGGAGGAGGAAGGGGGCACTCGGCGTAGTGGTGCCTTCCAAGTTTCTCTCAAATCTCTCTCTTTTTTTTTTTTCTTGTCAAAACATTCTTTGGAAAATTACCAAATGTTAAGAGCTATGTGATGACAGGTGATTGCATTTTTGCAAGTTCCTTTGGCCTGGTAACATAATGGAGGGAGGGAGGGAGGGAGGGAGGGAGAAAAGAGAGTGAGTGAGAGTGTCAGAGAGTCACCAGGTGTGATGCTCCCATCCTCCTGTGGAGTGGATCAAGGAAGCCTCAGCAGCGAAAGGTTGGCTGTGAGGCTGTGAGTCTCGAGCCCAGCCATCCTGTCAGGTCCTTCAGGCTACAAAGGACTGGAGTGAGTGGCTGAGACACACCGAGTCACACGGAGACAAGGGCCCTGCTGTGCACAAAGTAGAGCAACCTGAACTTGTGTCCTGTCCTTGACATCACCAGCTACGTGACAAGGCGTGAGGTTGGGCCACTTAGTGCACACAAACTGTGTCCTTGACTACTTAAACGAGGCCGGTGGGCGGACGACTGCCAAGCTCTTGCAGGTTTTGGTTGAGAGGAAATTTGAAAGCTAAACATGGAAAAGTTAAGGGAAGCCGGGTTTAGAACTTGGTAAGTTCTAAACTCACTGTAGAAGTTCGCTGTGATCAGGAAGGGATGGCCGACATGGATAGCAGGTAGGATGAGTGTTCATCTTTAAAATGGGGGTAGAACGCATCGAGTGAATGACCAAAAACAGCCCTGGGAAGAGCCACCTCTACCGTCACTCACCCCAGTACATGGAAGACAAACGTGCTAGTCAACTAGCAACGGTTGACCTAGTGCCTTGAAGATTATTATTGAACATTTCACATGGTGATCTATAACCAATTAGCGGGTTGTAAAATCAGTTTAGTGGGCGCATTACAAGAATTTTTAAAGGGGGAGGGGCTGGGTCACATGTAAGTAAAGCATTCTGGCTCCAACTGTAATCACACATGTATTGATACTACACCAACACACAGGCATTTTTTAAAAATTCTACCCTAAATTTTTTTTGGGGGGGAGACAGATCTATAATACATGGGAAAAATTAGGACCCTTATGTACTCTTGATGAGAAAGTAAATGATATATGGTAAGAAAAAAATTATAGTTCCCCAAAAGAATCTAAAATGAAATTACCATATGATCAACCAGTTGCACTTCCTGGCAAATACTGAAAGAGTTAAAAGTGAGATCTAGATATTTGCACACTCACGGTCATTGCACACTCACGGTCATTGCACACTTACGGTCATTGCTACCCTGTCACATGGTGGAACCTTACCATGTCTGCTTCTTCACTGTTCGTACCTGAGACACAAGGGCTCCCCATCCTCAGCTGCTCCCTAAAAGCTTCTCAATGGTTTCTAAACCCTAAAACCAACAGCCTGGCTTCAGATGTTTGCAACCAGCAGTTGAAAATAAAAAACCAACTCCTTATCAGTGGCGCACACCTTTAAGCCCAGCACTTGGGAGGTAGAAGTGGGCAGATCTCTGTGAATTCGAGGCCAACCTGGTCTACAGAATGAGTTCCAGGACAGCCAGGGCTACAGAGGAAAAACTCGCCCTGCCCCCCCCCAAAAAATGGATAGATAGACAGACAGACGGACAGATGGACAAACGGACGAGATTTAAAAAAAGAAAAATCCTCCTCATCTCCTTACCTATGTAACTTGCTACATATCCTTCATGTTATATGTGTGCACCACTCACATGCACAGACTTCTCAAGGTTTTATGCCTTGAGACAGCTCAGAAATAGCCATCTGTCCATCTGTCCATTTGCCATCAGTCCATGTCTTCCTATCCTCCTATCTCCATCCTTCCAAGCAACATGCAAGAATCCTTTTAATCCTTGTGCATGTACAAAAGTGAAATCCTGTTTTACAATGTCTCTTCCTTCTTTGCTCAGGGACTCCTACCAGCTCAGGTGCGACCAAAATCCCAGACACAGATGTGCTAGTGTGTATCCAACTGTCCCCATGTGGAAAGCATCTACTTCGTATCCAATTCTTTCTTTCTCAGGACAACTGACACTGAGGTAAATATTCTTCTACAAGCCTGGGGTGTACAGCTGCTTTTAAAATTTCTATGGGATAGAGGGAAAAAAGATCAAAAGCCATGTGCATTTGAAATTTTAAGAGACTGGGCAAGAAGTCTTTCTCCAATGGCTGGAAGCAAGGCTGCGAGACGTCTCTTCTCGCCAGGTGTGGCATTAACAAAGTACAGATATTCCCACCTACATTCTCTCTCTCATCCCAGTTGAGCACCAACTGGGTCTATTTTTGCATCAGTCTCCTATAATATTCATGTACACACACAGGCCGTAACTTGACACTAGGTATCTCTTTCAATGGCTCTCCACCCTTTTCTTTTCTTCTCTTTTCTTTTCTTTTGGGAGTGGGAGGGAGACAGGGTCTCTCTCTGAACCTGGGCTGGTTGGCCCATGAGCCCTAGGGACCTACTTGTCTCTGTCCTCTACCACGCTGAGGTTACAGAGACATGCAGCTTTTTGTGAGTTTTGGAAATCAGGTTCTCGTGCTACAGTGCAAACACTTTACCAACGGAGCCATTTCCCCAGCCTTCGGAGACTGCTTTGTGTGTTTTTGTTTCTTTTGTTTTTTTTTGGTCTGATGGTACATCTGAACCTACACATGCAGCTGTGACTTCTCCCAAGTGCCAGATTCCTAACCGCTCATGGGCAGGTTTTATTGTAGTGATACCTCAGACTTATTCAGACCAAACCTAAAGTCTCTCTGTCAGGCGCTGAACTAATACCTCCAAATATTTTAAGATGTATGAAGTGTGTGTGTGTGTGTGTGTGTGTGTGTGTATAGGTAGGTAGGTAGGTAGGTATGTGCACATGTAAAAGCAGGTATCTGTAGTGTCCAGAAGGATGCATTATATTCCGTGGAGTCCAGGTGGTTGTGAGCCACCTACCATAGGTACTGGAGCCTGAGTCTGGGCTCAGCAAGAACAGTGCATGCTCACAACCACAGAACCATCTCTCTAGCTCCCTTCTGCAATTCAAGCACAGGGGCAGCAACATTAGCAAGGACACGCAAGTGAGCACCTCCTGTGGCAGCATTTACTGCTCCTAATCCCCAACCAGCCAGTGCCAGTTCAAACGGTTTGTACTCTGCTCTCTTCTCCACATGGCACAGAGTCCCGAGTCACAGACAACTGGGCCCAGGGTAAAAGGCCAGTTTGTCCCTCAAGCTCCGATAGACACTTAGCTCTGCAGTGGAACCCCAACGCCTCCCTCTGGCAAGGAAAACGATACCCAGACATCAGAATCCCGTGTGTGTGTGTGTGTGTGTGTGTGTGTGTGTGTGTGTGTTCATATGCGTGTGCATGCCAGTGCATGTTCACTTGGAGGTCAGAGTTCAATGTCAAGGATTTGTCTTCCTCTATCACGTTCCACGCCTTTCTTCCCCATCTTATTCTTTTGTTTGCATTTATGCATTTGGGGCGGCAGGTCATGCGTGTGTCACCGGCGTGTGTGCGGAGGTTAGAGGACGAGTGACAGGAGTTGGTCCTTCTAGAGATCAAACTCCATGTGGGTTTCAGAGATCAAACTCGGGTCGTCAAATTTGATGGGGGTGGGTGTTTATGGGGTCTCTCATTGAACTGTAACTCATCAAGTCCACCAGGCTGGCTGGCCAGTGAGCTCCAGGAATCTACCTGTCACTGTCCCCACAGAGCCCGGTTACAGATGCGCATGCTCCACAGAGCCCGGTTACAGATGCGCATGCTCCACAGAGCCCGGTTACAGATACGCATGCTCCACAGAGCCCGGTTACAGATGCGCATGCCTGACTTTTTATTTGGGTGCCGGGGATCCCATCTCAGGTCTTCATGTTTGCGTGGCCACCATCTTCCCCAAGTTCTCTAAAGCATACTTCTAAGCTCCATTCTGGTCTTACACCTCTGGCTTCTTGAGTCAGAACTCTCTTGTACTCGAAAGGCAACCGTTTCATGAGTACAGCAGATGGTTTGCTCACGGGAGAAGGAGTCATGGAGAAGGAGCAGACACACAACAGACAGATGCTTAACTGGAATCATCTCTGTCACTCTGGACCTATACAGCTAAGCACATGCCTTTCTTTCAGTTACAAAAAAACAAAAACAAAAACAAAAACATTTACAGAAGATATCATATAATATAGAATACCAAGAACCTACAATAGGGTATACTGGTACACAGTCAGGAAATGACCTATCACCAGAGAGAAAAGAACAAGAGTATCTCCCACCAGGAACAAGAGCATCCTATGCTCAGACCAACTACACAGCATCATGTCTCATCCATTATCATGTCTGTCTCATGATGCGTCTCATGATCACATATAAACAGCTGGCATTAAAACCCAGCAAAGCAATATGTAGCATTTTCTCACTGTTTAATAATTCACGTGGTAATGAAAAATAAGTCACAGTGTCAACTAAATAAAACTTGCAGGGGTCAGGGCAGGGCTGGGCTCTGTGACCAAGCATTGGCCTAGCATGCGAGTGACCCTGGGTTCCATCTGCAGTGTAGGGGAAACAGGCAAGACAACGCAGAAACTAGAAGACTCCCTCCATAGTCATCTTTAAAAAGAAGCAATGAAGATGACTACTTAGTCTGCATACGGTGTGTCTCTGAGAGAAACTCTAACCTGCTCAACAGAGGAAAGACATTAAGTAGAAGACCAGGTCAGCGAACCTCAGAGAGGACGAACTCTGACTTAGCAATGGGAATGTAGGAAAAAGGGATGAAAAATATTTTTGAAAGGCAAAGATTTCATAAAAATGGGACGTGCGTCTGATTGGTGAGGAAGGTGTAAAATCAGACTTTATGACTATTAAGTCCACGGGGCGAACTTACCCTTCTTTTTAGTGTTTGTTCTGGTGTTCTTGCTGGGAAATTCTTCCACACAGTGATGTGTCACGCTTCAGGATGGGCGGGAGGACGGATGTGAAGGTGTGTGTGTGTGTATGTGTGTGTGTGTGTGTGTGTGTGTGTGTGTGTGTGTGACTCCGGGGCCGTACCTCACTAGCTTTCCAGCCCAACGCTCCTGCTTCCAACTGCACTTCGGGAACACGGTGGAGAGGGAGAGCCTGGGAGGGCTCCTCCAGCACTCAGAGCCTCGCCTCCTCTGACGGAGACTGTCAACCATCCGTCTCCCTGGCTAATGGCGGGATGCGGTGTCACAGATAATTTAAGCAGCTGTCAGAGCCGCACACTGCTGCAGATCCCATATGGCCCGTGTAAGGCACACATGTGCTCTAAGCCCTTCCCCCTCCCGAGAACAAGCTTTGGGGCGGGGTTGGGGGGAGTGGGGGTGGGAATGAGGCGGACACACTGGGACTCCGTCCCAGATCTGTGCTGCAATATGTTCATGTACGCCGTCCACACTCTGTGACACGGGAGAACGCTCATTTGAAAAGGCACGTGGACGTGCCTCGTGATCCAGCTGACACACAGGACCCTCAAACCCCAGCTCCAAACGCTCTGAAATGTAAAACTCCCTAAGCACCAACAAGGCCCGCTAAAGGTTTCTGGATTACCTGCGGCATTTCCAAGAGCAGAGATGACCTCAGACAACTGTAGATCCCCCCCCCAATCCAGCCATCGGGCAGGAGCAATGAACCACCAGCACAGCAAGCACATGCATCAGGCTCAGAGAAGTTCTCTCATCCACGCCAGGGAGACCAGTGGGAAATGGGAAGAAAAGGCACAGAAGACCAAACCTTGCTGGGTGAGAATCCTGGTCCTCTCCCCACTGCCCTCCAAAATGAATCCAAATTCACCCTCTTCCCTTCCTGTACTTCGTGATTCCGATACATTGGGGCATCCATATGTTATAATGAAAGACTTTAAAGATGGGTGGGAAGGTAGTGTGTGCATGTAAGAAGAATTTATAATAGCACCAGAGAAACTGTGCTAGGGGTAATTCTGTAAAGCTAACTTTATACATATAACGGAGTCATGAACTCACTGGGTCTGGTCAGCGGTTTATGGCTGTTTTTAATCTCAGCCCTCCCAGTCCAAAAGTAGAATGTTTTTCCTAAGGCTGCTTTCAACCAGAATCTCAATAGAGGGAGGGGGGAATCAAAATAGTTTAAGATTCATCTTCCCTTCCTGTTTTGTAAACATCCTTTGGCTTAGTTAACTCCCGCACTTAAAACAAGACAAAAAAAAAAAAAATGCGGCCACATAGCCAGGTGTCATGGTCACACCTGCCCTCCCAGAATGCAGAGGCTGAGGAAGACCATAAATTCAATGACACCCTGGGGCTACGGGGACAGGTCAAAGCCAAGCAATCCCAAGGAGTGACACCCTGCCTAAAAAAAAAAAAAAAAAAAAAAAAAAAAAAAAAAAAAAAAAATTAATTAATAATAATCAAAACCAGCCTGGCCCAGCTGCACAGAATTATAATTTCAGCTGCTTGGAAGACTAAGGCAGAAAGATCATAGGTTCAAGGCCAGCTTGAACTACAGAGAGAGTTTGATGGCGGCTAATGAGTCCTCTCTCAAAATAAAAGGCTGTCAAGGGGGCAGTGGTGCAGCTCAGCCGGGTGTATCTGCCTGGCATGTGCCATACAGCAGTCTCTACACAAGTGGCCTTGAGGCGAGGGCTCCCACACTATGGGGGAGGTACAGAGAGAAACGGGACTAGAGACACAGTATTTACAGGCACCTGGCCTCAGGAAGAAGTGCGCCTCTTTGAAATTATGGTCTCTGCTCAAACACTTCATGGTTCTTATTAAACACCCTCCCCCCCCTTTTCTTTCTACAAAGAAAACCCCTGAGTATCAGCCTGGATATATTTACAACCCTCCCCTTGGAGGATGCCCAAGGTCTACATTTGGTTTTAAAAGATGGTTCTTCCTACATAGCAGCCATCTCTAAAGGCCAAGACACACATTCGGAGGAGCCCAGCCCCTTGTTAACATTTTCCAAGCATACAGTAGCTCGGTGCCATTTGGCACCCAGAACAATCCCTCCCGAAAGCACCCAAAGGCCGCCAACTTCCCTGGTTTTTTTTGTTTTTTTTGTTTTTTTTTTTTTTAAACAAGAAAAATTCTCGAGACAGCATCTATTTGCAGAAGAATTCCACTTTTACTGGGATGGCCATCAAAAGTTTACTGTCTCCCGCAGGGAGCCGACTGGTTTTTAGTGCCTTGGCCCCATATCAAAATAGCTGCAATTAACTGGATTTGTGAGGGTCAGATGAGATATTAAAACAGAGGGTTATTCCCCCGTGGAACTAAAGTCATGCTTAGCACATGTTCGAGTTACACACGCTGCCCAGGGCAGACGGCTGCGAGCCACACCTCTCAGGAGGAGAAGTAGGTCAACGTCACTCCCTGCAGTGTTCACTAGGACAAGAAGACTCCCAGCGCAGAACAGGGCTGGGCTGAAGCAACTGTCCATGCTGCCTAAAATTCAAGCCTCACGCTCAACGGATAAACGGGAGACAAGGCCGAGAGTCCACAAGGGCAACAAATCAGAGTGTTTGCAAAAGCTGAGACACTTTAGGATCATGGTGGCTCTACCACTAAGGCCTAAGGGAGAAAACGATTCACACACTCGACAATGCCCTGCCTTCAAGGTTTCCCAACCGGCGCGATCCTACAATTCCCATGTACCCCTTAATGATAGGTTCACCTTAAAAACAGGAACCCTAGCCGGGCGGTGGTGGCGCACGCCTTTAATCCCAGCACTTGGGAGGCAGAGGCAGGTGGATTTCTGAGTTCGAGGCCAGCCTGGTCTACAAAGTGAGCTCCAGGACAGCCTGAACTACACAGAGAAACCCTGTCTCGAGAAAAAAAAACAAAACAAAACAGGAACCCTCCGATATCACCTCATGTATCAAAGGGCTCACGGATAACTAGCAAGGCCTGCAGAGATGGTTTCCAAATGTAATCAGTTTCCGTAGCTCTTCCCAAGGCGTAAGCACACAAACCCTTCCAGCGTACACATGCCGTGGAAGCACTGGGGGAGTACTGGTGAGATCAGAGCAAGCCTGGACCACGTGGCAAGATATGGAAGCGGTGAATGGGGGACCAGAAGGTGGGGGCAGAGGCAGAAAGGGACAGGGGCAGGGGGGACGTCACCTGGTATAAAGTCGGTCACCTGTGAGTCACAAAAGTTTCATGGATTTGCTGCTCCAACACAACTGGAAAAATGTTAAGGTTGTCATGGAGATCCCTATGTGGCTCGAATTCCTACCAACCACACATTCCTACTGTAGATACGTCTGCAGTCATTGCGTATGAACACTACAAAGAGGGGTGGGGCCACAGAGACTTCCATGGGGCTACACAGACCTTTAGACTCCCAGTCATCTCTTAGGATACATGGGAAGGCGGGCTCAATGGGCAAAGTGTTTTGCTGGGCAAACCTGAGGTCCACGTGACAAAGTCAAGTACAGCAAGCGGCAAGAAATAAAGGATTTTTTTTTTTTTTGAGGCCAGCCTGGGCTACACAGTAAGACTATGTCTCAAGAGAAAAAAATTAGAAGGAAAATCTCTCTCTCCCCCCCCACAAACACATGTGCCCACATACATGTGTACACACGTGCACAATTTATTACCTGCTAAACTAATTTGCCACCAATAGCTCACACTTAAAAAACACAACACAGCTGTAAGGGGCAGGATAGAGGCCTCGGCCAAGAGGAACACTGGCTGCTCTTGCTGAGGACCCAGGTTCAGTTCCCATGGCATCTTACAATCATCTCTAACTCCAGTTCCAGAAGAGCTGGTGCTCTCTTCTGGACTCTGTAGAGACCAGGCCCGAATGTGGTACACTTACATATGTTCAGCCAAAACACTCATACACATGTAATAATAATCATATTAAAATGACAGTATGGAGCCAGAGAGGTGGGTGGGTGCGAGCCTGATACCACGAATCCAATCCCCAAAGTCACAGTGAAAAAGAGACTGTGTGAAAAGATACCCCATGATATGTACCACCCACCCCTACACACATACACACAGAGGGAAAGGGGTAGGGGCAGAGGAGGGAGGGAGAGGGGGAGGGGAGGGAGAGGGACTGGGGAGATGGCTCATGGCTCAGTGGGTAAAAACACTGGCCATACATACAAGGACCACAGTCCAGACTCACATCATGGCTGCCCATGTGCCTATAAAAACCTCAGTGATGTAGGGATGGAGTCTGTAGGATTTGGAAGCCACCGGTCTAGCTCCAGGTTCAGTGAGAGACTCACACCAGTACAGAGTGGTAGGACTTTGTGGTACCTGCAGTGACTGATAACTGGTCAAAGAGACGAGAATCCATGACTGTTGACTGCTTATCTGCAAATGGGGCGTGGGTGTGTGTGTGTGTGTGTGTGTGTGTGTGTGTGTGTGTGTGTGTACAGTGTATATGGGCACATATTCGTGCATATTTACATGTACATAGAGGTCAGAAGTTATTCTTCACCTTAGTTTTTGAAATACCTCACAGCAAACCTGAAGCTCTCTGATTTGGCAAAGAGGGCTGGACAGGGAGTCCCAGGGATCCCCCGACTCCACCCATCCCAGCACCGGGATTAGAAGCACAGGCCACCATGTACAGGTTTTTACACAGGTGCTGGGGATTCAAACTCAAGTCCTCTTGATTGTAGGGCAAGCTCTCCACTGAGTGAGCCGTCTCCCTGACCTAAAAGCGAGGCATTTAACCAGTCAGAAACAAGTTTTCCTTCTGGAAAAAAAAAAAATCGTTTGAACCTTAGATGATTTCTAAAGTATCTGTTGGTCCAAATAATTTTAATTCCATTAAACTTGGGATTGCCTTTCCTAGATGCATCTGTGAACAAGAGTCATTCTATTGGATTATCACTGTGGTTTATAGTTCACAAAAAATGTGTCGTATCATCTGCCGGACACAGGTAGCTGCAGCCTACAAATGACATTTTGAAATGATTCAAAAATGTTCCGTGTACTTTATAGTTGTGTAGAGGGTTTCC
This sequence comes from Apodemus agrarius, assembly GCA_964023405.1. Lineage (NCBI taxonomy): Eukaryota > Metazoa > Chordata > Mammalia > Rodentia > Muridae > Apodemus > Apodemus agrarius. The sequence continues at coordinate 34,589,634 of OZ030027.1, read as the reverse complement.
TTTAGACAATGGAAACCCCACAAGGTATTATTTGATGCTGACAGTGGCATATTTGTGCACCCACTCATTGATTGATTCCCTGAATATTTCCAGCGTTGGCTGTCGACTCAGTTTTAGTGAATTTTCTAGCTCATCAGATTTACCAGGCCATCAAAATTCAGAGAGCTTAAAAAAAAAAAAATGCCGCCAAGCAATGAGTGACATCCATCCTCCACGCATATCAAGACCCCAGCCACAACAGACTTGTTTCCAGGCTCAGTGTCTTCATACACTTACTAGACTAATGACAGCCAGGCACAGCAACATCTCTAAACAAACTTTAAGATAGGTAATTTTTTAAAACTCCAATTGCATGGGAAGCCGGAGTTGAGGCAAAGCAAACTTCATCATACTGGTGTCCTTTCCAAAAGGGGAAATGAAGAGGTAAAATGGCTTCAGTTACTATAAAGTGCATGTTCCTAAAGGGGCCCAACTTTTCTAAATGTCTCTCACTGTTAACAGGTATATTCATATATAGATTACATTAATATATAGATTCTTTTTCTTTTTTTAAGACTTATTTATTTTTATTTATATGAATACACTGTAGTTGTCTTCAGATGCACCAGAAGAGGGCACCAGATCCCATTACAGATGGTTTTGAACCACCATGTGGGTGCTGGGAATTAAACTCAGGACCTCTGGAAGAACAGTCAATGCTCTTGACCACTGAGCCATCACTCTAGGCCTAGATTCTTTTTTCTTAGAGACCATATGTATCTCATTAAAAATGGTTTGAAAAGTTTCTGTTAAACCGTAGATCAACTATCGGCATTAGTGCTGTAGGCTTCTCCTTACCTATGGGGCCTACTGCTGAACTGATGTAATGGCCTAAACTCTACCACCCAGCTCTGCAAAACTAATTTATATGGCTGGGTCTTCATAATCCTTTACAGGCCATTCCACACAGATATCACAAAATAAATACACAGGAAGGCAATATGGGCTTGGCACCTCCACGCTCCCTCTCCAGGGAGTGCCTGTAAGATGCATCTCACATCCTTTATATATTTCATTTCTGTTGTTGTTGAGACAGTCTCACTATGTAGACTTGAGACTCTCTCAAGAGCTGTGTTATTCTCTCCCTCCGGAAGAAAAGGCCTTTAAATGTTAAAAAAGAGAATCTGCCGATGGAGTGAAAGTTCTATTCTAGACGACAATCTAGATCTACTGATGCTCCGTATAAGGGCATTGCTACTTCACAACACTTCCAAAAACTGTGCAACTCTTCATTTTAACGTCAACATTGTATGACTGTTAAGGCCAATTTAAAGAGTCTAAGATTTGCGCCTTGGAAACTGCTCCGTGGATAATGTGCTCGCCATACAAGCGTGAAGAACTGAGTTCAATTTCCTAGAATGTTGAGAGAGAGAGAGAGAGAGAGAGAGAGAGAGAGAGAGAGAGAGAGAGAGACTGACTGACTGCATAGCCACACATCCAGGTAAGCTCTGGGGAGGCAGACATAGGAGAAGCCTTGGGAGTTACTAACCAGCTAGTCTAGTTGATTGGCAAGCTCTAGGTTCAATGAGAGACCTTACATCAAAAAGGGGGCGGAGGGAATAAAGGGAATGCAGAGATGGCTCATGATTAAGAGAACGGACTGCTCTTCCAGAGCACGTGGGTTCAATTCCCAGCAGCCACGTGGCAGCTCACAACTGTCTGTAACTCCAGGAGCCACCCCCCTCACAGGCACAAGTGCATGCAAAACACCAATACACATTTAAAAAATATTTTTAAAAAGTAGAGAAAAAATTAAGGAAGCCATCTAACATCAACCTCTGCCCTCCCCATTCATGTGTACATATGTGCACCCTACCACACACATAAACAAACGCATACATACATGCTCGGACGCATACAACATTTTAGCGCTCAGATTTGACAAAGGCTCTCTAGAGCTTTGCCGAGACGGTATCTTGTCAGGCCATCTTCAACCAACACCACAAAAACTGACCCCATTTTGCCAGCATTTTCAAAAGTTCTGGGCTCTACCTGGAAGGGACGCACCAGTCAAATAAGCAAGCTGGTCCCTATGTAATAGGAACTTAGCCACAGGGGTGCTAAAGCAACACACTTAAACCACATGAGAGAAAAGGACCCAAGATGCTCCTAGGGAGGCCTCGCCTTGGGCTCCATGGTCTACTAAGAGAACCAGAAGGGGCAAGAAAGACCCGTGGAAGAAATTGGATGGCAGCAAACATGGATGGATGGATGGATGGATGGATGGATGGATGGATGGACGGGAGGGAGGGAGAAAAGGAAAGGAAGGAAGGAAGGAAGGAAGGAAGGAAGGAAAAGAAAGAAAGAAAGAAAGAAAGAAAGAAAGAAAGAAAGGAAGAGGGGAAGAGAAGGAAGGAAGAGAAGGAAGGAAGGAAGGAAGGAAGGAAGGAAGGAAGGAAGGAAATAGCTAATACTGCCCTATTCCTTGCATGTTGGCTTACATTTCTTTTGTTTTGTTTTTGTGCGAGACACGGATGACCTTTGTCTCCTCATCCTCCTGCCTCCACCCCCTGCCTTCTGAGACCCCAGGCGTGTATCACCACACCTTGTTTGCGTGGTCAAACCCAGGGTTTCCGCACCGGCGGCGAGGCAAGCACCCTTCCAATGGAGTCACACCCCCAGGCCCCTGGACTACAGGAAGCTAACGCTACGCAAGAGCAAAGTCCCGAGTTTTAAGGTGAAATGAAATAATGCGCCAACGCTCATCACTCTGTTTTAAAGCCAGCAGGAGTCCTTAACTTTCACCTCTTTAAGGATCCGTTAGCCTGGTTCACAAACTGCTGACAAAAGACCCTTCAGCAATCTCCTTCCACATGATCAGTAATAGTAACTCTCAACGTACCCCCGGTCCAAAAGACACATTCGGAAATCCAAACCCTGGCTGAAAAGAAACGGAAACCGGTAACCCAACACCAGGAAAATATCACCAGTGCTGCGGGCCAGATTCTGTCGGCTCGGCTGCAGACCTCATAAATGGAAACCACACAGGCCAATCCCCAGCAAGATGGAGTGCAGAGAGAGCTGGCCAGAGTCCAGGCCCATCTGACTCAAAATGGGAAGAGCACTGCCGTTACTGGCCTCCATCATCCGTGGTTGGGCACTTTCTATTCACTATTCTGTGATAATGCAAAACCCAGCTTTCAGATCGTAGGTAGCTTTCACTATGATCACTGAGTGGCTTACACTGGGCATACAGACTAGGCGATTTCATAACGGTGTGAACCTGGGTGCCCGTCCACTGGTCCCCGCCTTCTGCGTGACTGACGTAGGTAAACATCCCAGACACCATTTTTCTGCAGGAGTTCCTCCTCCCTGCCCTCTGAGTTCATTTCACCTCCACAGCTCTGGCCTCTCCCTCCTTGTCCGTCCTCAGACCTCTCCTGCTACCTCCGAGGATCACACTGCTGGACACCGACCTCTCTGGCCCTCTTGCCTCCCCCAAACACACCGCAGATAATCTCCAAAGGGACTTATCAGCATGCAAATCTGATCTCTCTTTTCTTCTTCTTCTCCTTCTTCTTCTCCTTCTTCTTCTCCTTCTTCTTCTCCTTCTTCTCCTTCTCCTTCTTCTCTTTCTTCTCTTTCTTCTTCTCTTTCTTCTTCTCTTTCTTCTTCTCTTTCTTCTTCTCTTTCTTCTTCTCTTTCTTCTTCTCTTTCTTCTTCTTCTCTTTCTTCTTCTCTTTCTTCTTCTCTTTCTTCTTCTTCTCTTTCTTCTTCTTCTCTTTCTTCTTCTCTTTCTTCTTCTTCTCTTTCTTCTTCTTCTCTTTCTTCTTCTTCTCTTTCTTCTCCTTCTCTTTCTTCTCCTTCTCTTTCTTCTCCTTCTCCTCCTCCTCCTCCTCCTTCTCTCTCTCTCTCTCTCTCTCTCTCTCCCTCTCCCTCTCCCTCTCCCTCTCCCTCTCCCTCTCCCTCTCCCTCTCCCTCTCCCTCTCCCTCTCTCTCTCCCTCTCCCTCTCCCTCTCCCTCTCCCTCTCCCTCTCCCTCTCCCTCTCCCTCTCCCTCTCCCTCTCCCTCTCCCTCTCCCTCTCCCTCTCCTCCCCAAGTGTAATCACCGGCTCTGGGCATTGCTTACTGGTGCTTGCTATTGAGCGCTTGAAGTTCTCTTTGGTAGCTCATGTTTGCAGTTTAATGGGGTGGAATGACACATTGTAGCAGCGCACTCAACCCTTGTTCAATGCTAAAGGAGAACTGGGAGTGATATTCCCCCCTGCCCCCGCCAGCCCACACAGCCTTGTTTCTCTTTATTCAGAAGGATGAATGTGGCAGGAATGCACAGAATACCTGTGCAACAGTCGCTGGGGCAGCTCCGCTGAGTCTCCTCCCGATGTTTGCAAACCGCTTTCCCGCTCACAAGCTCCTGTGAACCTTCTAACAACGGAAACTTCAATGAGGACACTCGAGGAAGAACTAAGGCGGTCAAACAGGGACCCACAGGACCAGACTGTTTCTCATGTGCCTTTCGGTCCTGACTTCTGGCTCCTTTCTAGGAAATGCCCTGTAATGGAATAAAAGCATGTCTTCCCAACAGTCGATCCAGCATATTCCAATGTAGACAGATACACATCTCACCTGAGTGTATCCTGTGCCTTTTACTACACTTCAGGGATATGTGCACAAAGACCACATTTCACCCACTGCCGGCAACTCCAGAGAACTGTAGCTTGCTTCATACCCTGTAGCCTGCTCATACATCTGTACCTCCATTCAGGGGACACTTAACAGCAGCTGACATTTAGTGCTGGCCATGGTCCTTGTCCTGAAAGCCTAAGACTTAGTCTATGCTTCCAAAATGTCCCTGATAAGCCACTAACAGAAAGTAGAGAATGTCTGCTGTTCTTACAGGAGCTTGGCTGAACAGAGAGACAAGAACCAGAAGCCAGTAAGCTGAGAGCTCACCAGGGTGGTGCCCCTTTAAGAACTTGTTGACTGGGACAAGTCCCTGGCACTCGGTTTCTTTACACACAAAATAAGACAATGGTGTGTAATATCTTATCGTTTCAATGTGAAGAACCCCATAAGATACAAGATTCCATTTATCCAGACAGCCACAGTGACATCTACCACATATATACAGCATACCACAGTTTTGTATGTTTCTAAGATGATCTTGTGCTTCTAGTGGTTCGAACAAATGCTTCTATCAATTATCCCACAAACTGAAGTGTTAACTACAAACCTGGAGTGTTTGTAAGATACTACAGCAAACTGCCCACACATCAAAAATGAATCTATATGAACAGATTGTAGTGCTAAATAATCCCTCTGTGGGCACTAAATAAATCGGGCAAGATGCCCCGCTTACTGCCTCTTTATTTCAGTGAAGCGCCACTTTGCGGTAACTTAAAAATTGTCCCATACAAAATATACTTTAATCCTAGTTATTGGCACGTATTTACAGAAGCAACGCGTTTCCAAACCTAACTTCCAAGTCTTGCACCAAATCTTTCCACAGATCATGATCAGACAAGAAAACTTAGGTGCCTGAAAAGGTAGCTGGCTGAAGACAGTCACGTGATACGTGGCTGATTGGTCGGGAAGAGTCATGTGATACAGAGCTGATTGGCTGAGGAAGTCACGTGCTGTAAGGCTGGCTGAGGAAGTCACGTGCTGTAGGGTGGGTGCCTGCCCATGGAGCCGCTCACACATCCTTCCCTGTCTTCAAAGACATATATTATACCCTAGCGTCACTTGGACAGCCAGACATAAACACTGGATAAAGCACATTTCTATACAAAAAGAAAAATAAATCTGTCCCCAAACGTTTCTTTGTGATGCTTATTCGATATATACCGTTCTTTTCTCACTTGCCCAGAGACACTAATTTGCAGTGATCTGTGGTGAATATAGAAGTTGGGCGGGGCTTGGGCAGTGACCTAGGTCGTGCCTTTGAGTGGATTGCAAGAGGAGTCTTCTCCCAGTGTGAAAGAGTACACCAGGGGCTTGGCAAATCGAATGTGAATTGATTCTAGACTCTGCTCCCCTGTTGGTCAGTTTGAGCTTGTACCATGAACAAACCCGTGGGGACCATGCAAGGTTGACACGACAAAATATGTGGGTTTCAACTGTGTCCTAGTGCAGGCACTGACAACTAGATGAGGAAGATGTCGGCTTGCCAGGAGACACGGAAAACGAAGCATCTTGGCGGCGATATTTGACTGACACGTGATGGATGTGTGGGGTAATCAACAGATGGAGGAGAGAGGAAGAACGGTGTAAGCAGAATGCTGGTTCCTTCGAGATAATGGCCTGGAAATGACAAGCGGCAGTGGGAAGTGTCTGGAGTAGACAGTGTGCCTGTGCTCCTGAGAGAAGAGGAGGAGGAGGGAGGGAGGGATGACAGCACCTCATTAGCAAGCGGTGGACATGGTTTGGGACCTTGCTTTGTGGTTTGGGTTTGTGGCTGCCTCTTTTTGGTTTGTGAAAGCTCTCTGTAGCTCTGAACTCACAGAGACTCACCTGCCTCTGCTGCTTCCCAAGTGCCAGAAGCTGGAATTAAAAGTGTGTGCCACCGTGTTGTGCCTGATCCTGTTTTGGGGTTTGGTTCTGCTATGTAGCCCAGCTACAACAAAGCATCCTCCTGCCTCAGCTTCCTGAGTACTGGAGCTACAGGCATGCCTTACCATGTCCCACCCTTGGGTATCTTTTAGGGAACATTAGACATGGAAGCTTGGGTCCGTGTGTGGGAGTTTGCTTGGTTACTGTGAATAGCAAACTCTTCTTCAGATATACCTCACCATTATTTTTTTTTCTATCCATCAAAAAAGACCATTGCCACCCTAAAGCGACAAGTTTCATTTTCCTTTCAACTGAGCAGGAAAAAAAAAATCATCCAATGATATGAAAATGTGCTTTTTAAATTCATCTTAGTATTAGACTTTTGGGTTTTTTTTTAAAAATATATATATGATTATCATTTTATTATTAGGGTGTGTATGTGTGCACGTTAGAAGAGGAGGAAGAGGTCAGAAGGGAATAGAAGGGAATCGGGTCACCTGGAGCTGGAGATACAGACAGGTGTGTACTGCCTGATGTGGGTTGTGGGACTCGAACCCAGGTCTTACGCAAGAACAGTATGAGCTCTTAACCACTGGGGCATTTTTCCACTATCACCTGGTCTGTCCACCCCACCCGGCCCTAGTTCTTTTCTTTTTCTTTTTTCGTTTTACGTTTTTTGAAACAACATCTCACTGTGCAGCCTTGGATGGCTTTGAACTCAGAGATCTGCTGGGATTAAATGTGTGCATGACCATGCCCAGCTAAAACTACAACTTTGAGAGGGGGTGGAGAGGGAGAGGGAGGGAGGAAGAGAGGGAGGAAGAGAGGGAGGTAGAGAGGGAGGTAGAGAGGGAGGGAGAGAAGGAGGGAGAGAGGGAGAGAAGGAGAGAGGGAGAGAAGGAGGGAGAGAGGGAGAGGAGGGAGACAGGGAGAGAAGGAGGGAGAGAGGGAGGGAGGGAAGCAGGAAGGGAGGGAGGGAGGGAGGGAGAGAGGAAGGGAGGAAGGGAGGAAGGGAGGGAGGGAGGGAGGAAGGAAGGAAGGAAGGAAGGAAGGAAGGAAGGAAGGAAGACAGGGAAAGTGGTTGAATAAGCACACTGTGCACTCTTTGGCTACGCAAACATAAGAGGGCAGGTGATACTCTTAACTCTCCAGCGCAAGATCTGTGCCTTTAAGAAGCTTGTAAGTGATTTCAAAAAGGCTCTTAGAGACATTGTTTTCAATCTTGAATTGGAGACATCAGGTGTTACCCGTTAAACAAGGACCGCAGCAACATTTGAGAAACAGAAGCTAGAGGATGAGCACTGCCCCAGAAGAGACTCTTGGACTTTCGCTTGCTCGCACGGGGAGGGTACACTTGTAGCACAGCTAGTCTGCCTGGGAATGTCACCTAGCGGCTTCTCTTCCAGCAGCTGCGGGAAACTGCGGGAAAACTTCCCCAGAATGGAATTATCTTCGCTATCAAGCAATTTCCCCCACCCATAATACAAAGTTACCCTGTTTTTCTTTTTCTTTCTTTCTTTTTTCTTTTCTTTTAAAGTAAGGAGGACTATGGAAGCAGCGCGTCCATATTAAGTTTCCGGTCTCAGAGATAAAAACCCCTCGCGCAATTCTACTCGCTACCCTTTGCTGCTTGGAAGAATGGGCCCTTTTTCTCCTGAACTGTTTGTGGTAAATATGATCCATCAGGGACACAATGTTGTCGGCTTTCACAGAAACTTGGCACTGCAGCCCGCGGGGAGCCGCGCGGGTCTAGGTGGTCGCAGGGCGAGCGATGCTCGCCGGCCCCCCAACCTCAATGGCCAAGCAGCGAGGGGGGGGGGAAATGCTCACTTTCTCCCCAGGGCGCAAAGAGATGGGCACTGATGGCGCCGCCACGTCCAAACCTGGATGGTCCAGCTGAACCCAATTGCATGCGCGCCACGCCACGCGTGGGTCAGGGCAAGACCTCACTTCACAGTCTTCTGGGAAAGGATCCTGCCCTGAACCAGGCTGGACCAGAGAGAATACGAAGCCTCTGAGGACTGCCACCCTCCTGGACCGAGCGAAGTGGCCCTGCCGCGCCCCTGATTGCCTCCACAGCCGGAGGGGTGGAGGGACAAGGCTGGCCCACTGGTGGAGGCTGGGACTGTGCTGTGGAGCAACCCCACTGCAGGATCCCGGGAGCCCATGCCAGACGACCCAGCCCGCGGAGCGGCGCCCTCGCCCGCGTCCCCGCCTGCGGCGCCCTTACCTCGGTCCAAGTCCCAACACAGAGGACCGGTCGAGCCCCGCTCTGCGCCCCTGAGCGAGGCCCCGTGGGGGACACAGGGCACACTCCAGGAAGTTTTCTCCTTCACTTTGTTCTCCGCTCGCTGAGCCGGCGAAGGTCAAGGCTTCTGTAGCTCCGCACTGCTGAAAGTGAGGCCAGATCGGCGGCCACACCTTTCTACGCTCCGCTCGCTCCGCCCCGCCCGGACACGCCTTTGACACGCCCCACCCCGCCCCACCCCTCAGAGACACGCTCCCAGCCTCCGGAGCTACGCCACTCCTCCCGGCCCCGACCCCCTTCTCCTGCTGGACTGACTCCACCGACACATTACAATCCCCAGTAACCAAAACAACTCTCAGCCTGGAGTCCGCGAGCCAGCCGGTCGCTGTGGCCCAGACCACAAACTGCAAAGCGCGCCCGATCCTGGCCCTTCCCCCAGGGTGTGCTGCAAAGAGGTTTCCTCGGGTCCCACCCAGAGCAGCTCAGAAGCACAGGACTCCCTGTTAGAAGAGGCCACCCATCTTCCTCTCCTCGGAGAGAGGCTGGGTGTGATAGCTGAAAGGCAGGGTTTTGCGTTGGGGCTTGGGACTTAAGACGTATTAGGCAAACCTGAGGGAACCAGTGAGCCCACGTCTGGGGAATGTGCTTGGCACGCTGGGACCACCATCCTTTCCCGTGACCTGAAGTGTCCACATCAGAGAGGAGAGAGATGGGACAGTGTGTCAATGTGTGTGTGGATGTGGGAAACGTTCCTTGGGGAGAAGTCTACCTACTTCTTATGGTCCCACAGACAAACGGAAGTAGGAGTCCATCAAAATCCAACTTGGGGAACCAAGGAGTTTATCGGGCTTACTTACAGAGCAGGAGTGAGTGTGGGTGACCCCCCCCCAAGCAAGCCCCACCCCAGCATGGTCTACTCATAGCTGCGTCTTTAGAATCCCCCTCAGTTAACCTCCCATGCTCTATAGAATCTGGAACCTCCCAAGACAGAGACCACTGGACCACTCAATTCCAGCTGGCTGGAGGGTGCCAGAGGGAGTAGCTGGAATTTCAAGTGAGGGTCCAAAGTGCTGATGTTCTGTGAGGGAACACCAGCAGTCAACAGGCTTGATTTCAGGGGTCACAGCAGCTCTGAGGTCTACAGCGGTATGTTACTACGGTCCCCCAAGACACAGGCACCAATGCAAGCTAGCTATAGAGGATCATCTCAGTAAATGCATATGGAATTAAATGGGCAAGGGGTGTGTGTGTGTGTGTGTGTGTGTGTGTGTACCTTTGTGTGTGTATGTGCATGTGTATTTGTGTATATGAGTGTATGTGTGTGTGTGTGTGTGTGTGAACACGTGTCTATAGAGAGCCAGGTTCCCGTTCCCAGCACCCACATAGCAGGTCACAACCATTTATAACTCCAGATCAAGGGGATACAACTCCCTTCTCTGACCTCAAAGGGCACTGGGCATGGATAAAGGCGAAACACTCATACACATAAAAATAAACGTTTAACCTGAGAGGCTCTGCCAGAGCCTGACAAATACAGACGGTGGATGCTCTCAGCCAACCATTGGGCTGAGCACAGGGTCCCCAATGGAGGAGCTAGAGAAGGGACCCAAGGAGCTGAAGGGGTTTGCAGCCCTACAGGAGGAACAACAATATGAACCAGCCTGTAACCCCAGAGCTCCCAGGGACTAAACCACCAAACAAAGAGTACACATAGAGGGACCCATGGCTCCAGCTGCATATGTAGCAGAGGATGGCCTTGTTGGACATCAAAGGGAGGAGAGGCCCTTGGTCCTGAGAAGGCTAGATGCCCCAGTATAGGGGAATGCCAGGACAAGGAAGCAGGAGTGGGGTGGACTGGTGAGTAGGGGGAGGGGGGGATGGGTTAGGGGATTTTCCGGTGGAGGGACCAGGAAAGGGGACATTTGACATGTAAATAAAGAATATATCTAATAAAAAGTTTAAACACGAAGGGAGCTGAGGAGAGAGCCAGATGACCCTCCATATGGAGAGAAGAAAGTAGCCATCCTAACCTGAGAAGTCCAATCATGAGTTCTGTGACCTCACCATATCTATATACATGTATATGCAACATACACTAAATAAATATATAAACACATTTTTTCTGATTATAAAAATAATGTGTGAGGCTGGAGAGGTGGCTCAGTGGTTAAGAGCACTGACTGCTCTTCCTGAGGTCCTGAGTTCAAATCCCAGCAACCACATGTGGCTCACAGACATCTGTAATAGGATCCGATGCCCTCTTCTGGAGTGTCTGAAGACAGCTACAGTGGTTATTTTATATATATCCACTTAAAGTGTTTGTTGTACAAACTTACAAAAGTACCTCTCCTTAGCATTCTTCCTAGGCTCCGCCCCACAGTTACCTGGCAACAGCCAGGTGTGCCTGACTCACTATGAAAGGAGCTGCTTTCCCCCTCCTCACTTTCTTACCCTCTTACTCTCTTACACTGTCTGTCCCTTCTCTCCCTGTTCCCCTCCCCCTCTCTTTCCATGTGTTCATGACCAGCCTCCTCTCCTCTCCTCCTCTTCTTTCCCTCTCTCTCTGCCTTTCTCTCTCTCTCTCTCTCCCCTCCCTTCCCAACTCCCCTCCCCATGCCCTAGATAAACTCTATTCTCTACTATATCCATCATATGCCTGGTACCCCAGGCCCGCAGGGGCACCCCTTCTACCTCATCATGCCAAACACATTCCTGGCTTTCTTTTTTTATAAAACATAACACCTATGACCCAAGTGGTTGCATCTCCCCCAGTGCTTCTAAAAACACCTTCTGGATGGGCAGGCATGTTGTTTTTCTTGTTGCTGTGACCGAATCCATGACAAGAAGCAATTTAAGATGGTATGGATTTATTTGGGGCGATGGTTTGAAGGTTTAGTCCACAATGTCCAGGGACGGAGGGTGGATTTGTTCATGGCTTGGGCAACACAAACAGGAAACAGTATATTCACATCTCCGTGAACCAGAAAGCGAAGATCTAGAAACGATGACTCTCTTCCAACTGTCTCTTTCCAGTTTGTTCAGTCTTAGCCTGCTGTCAGTGGGCTGGTGCTGCCCCACCAAGGTGAATCTTCTCTCCTCTGCCTCTCTGAAAACACATTCACAGACACACCCAGAAGTGAGTCTTCTAGAAGATTCTAAACCTAGTCATCTAATTGTGACGGTTGACTATCACACTGAGTAACCAGAGTCTGAGCCCAATCCTATGCAAATCTGAATTTAATAGAGAGAAGCCATAGAGAAATTTAAATCAGTGCAAAGAAGTGTTAGCCATATGAGACTTCTAGTCATGAGAAGAAAACCCAGTAGGAAACAGAGCTAGCAGACACCAGGACTCAAACAGTAGCCGAGGGGTATCCTCAGAACTCCAGGCCTAGAAAGGATCTTCTTGGAACTGTTACATTTGAGGTGAGTTTTGGAGGCCTGACTGAGGTGTGTGTCTTCCAGAGAGAGGACTCAGAGGCTTTGTGGTGTCAGGGAACAGCCAGGACGGTCTGAAGGAAGGGCCTGAGTTTAGAGTAACAGGAGACAAAGACAGAGAAGCCTGCAAAAGCCAGCCACACGTGGGCCTTCGGGGATGTGAAGAGCTTAGGACATCAATCCATCAACAGATGGCAGCCCCACAGAAGGGTCTGAGTGTGTCCGCTGTCAGCTGGAGGGTGCATTCAAGAAGACTCTACTTGGGCTGGAGAGATGGCTCAGCGGTTAAGAGCCCTGACTGCTCTTCCAGAGGTCCTCAGTTCAAATCCCAACAACCACATGGTGGCTCACAACCATCCATAATGAGATCTGACGCCCTCCTCTGGTATCTGAAGACAGCTACAGTGTACTTACATACAATAATAAATAAATCGTTAAAAAAAAGAAGGAGGAGGAGGAGGAGGAGGAGGAGGAGGAGGAGGAGGAGGAGGAGGAGAAGAAGAAGAAGAAGAAGAAGAAGAAGAAGAAGAAGAAGAAGAAGAAGAAGAAGAAGAAGAAGAAGAAGAAGGAGGAGAAGACTACTTGGGAGACTGCTGGGAAACCAAAAGACATTAGTGCTCAGGACAGAGTTGAACTTGGATACCTGGAAATAACAGGTGTATAGGAATTGTGTCTAGCCATCACCTGGCTGCGAGGTCCTAGGGATGAAGAGGACACCATGGAATGAAGAGAAATAGAAAAGGTGAAGGCAAGTTAGCAAAGAGTACTGGGAAAGGAGGAGAGAGACGCGAGGAGGGGTACCGAGGCAGTGTTATGTTCACCCGTCAGCTCGCCAGCTTGTCTCCGGAACACAGCCAAGAGCATCCGCTGTTGGTGCTAACTTCACATTTCCACGCTGGCAGAGGGAAGGACAACATGAAGGTTTAAAAGGACTGCTCCACGCTCCTGACCACCTCCTCGAGTCACAGCCATCAAGGCACCCGAGTCACCCAGTTATGCAACCTGAGCTAAAAGTTAAAAGAGATTGGCTCAATGCCACCATGAACGACCACTCTGACATCTCCTTTTGCAGACCCTTTCTGCTTAACGTACAGAGTCCGGGGAAAGAGAAAGCCAATGTGCTCTCTTATCTCTGGTAACTCGGAACAATTCCTGGCAACACAGAATGTGCCTGGAAGAGCTGGAGAGATGGCTCAGTGGTTAAGAGCACTGACAGCTCTTCCAGAGGTCCTGAGTTCAAGTCCCAGGAACCACATGGTGGCTCACATCCATCTGTAATGGGATCCGATGCCCTCTTCTGCTGTGTCTGAAGAGAGCGACAGTGTACTCACATACATAAAATAAATAAACAAATCATTTTTTTAAAAGAAAAGAACGTGCCTGGAAGTATTTGCACAAGAAATTTTGTTCCTATAACTTGCTCAAGCTGAGGTCAAGCATGGTGGGTCACATGCATAATCCAAGCACTCAGGAGACTGAGACAGATGGGCGGAGAGTCTGGAGCCCAGCCTGGGCTACATTAGCAAGACTCTATTGATAGGAAGAGGGGAGAGAAGAGAGAGAACACACAGGGGGGGCTGTGAAATTAAACAAGACGCCTTCCTTCTATTGCTGTTCGGTGTTTTGTTGGACGTTCTGATCACAGGACACTAAGCCAAGCCAACAGCATCAACACAGAGACAAACCTTCCCTGAACTCCATGCAAAGAGTTTCCTTAAAACACTTTGCTCCCTTTTGGAAGGAAAAATGATAGGATTTTTGTCTCGTTGCTTCCGCTTCCTCTCTCAGCACCTGAAATATCTTTCTGCCATGTAAACCCTCTGCCTCGGCATGAACATTGTCAACACATAAAGAACACACACACACACACACACACACACACACACACATACACACACATTAATCCCACAGGAAATGACTGAGTTGAATTCCTTCCTCCTGGGAGCTCAGATGTACTCTGACAGCCTGGTTGTAGAAGACATCATCAAGATCCCCTCCATGGCTCCTCCTGTTAAGATATGTTTTTCCAGGGCTGATGAGATGGTTCAATGGGTAAAGGTGATGGCTGCCAAGGCTGAAAACCTGAGTTCAATCCCCAAGCCTCCTATGGTAGAGAGAGAGAGAGTACAATTCCAGAAAATTCCCTGGCCTCCACGCACATGCACGCATTCTAAAGGAGTCAATCGTCAATCAATTTTAAAGCGCCTTTCCATCCCTCTATGCCAAGGGCACTCACGGGCTAACATGCAGCCTCCCTTCCAGGACCCCGGGATCGTAGGAAGCGGGCGACAGCCGCACTGACTCCAGGCCAGCCACCTGTTGGGCACAGCTGGGCAGCTCTGCCAATGCACCGCGCTGATTCTGCAGAAGCCCAGCTCTCTGAGGAGCAACCTCTCCCTTCTGAGGATGGATGGCCAAACGCGGATGGGTCTCCAGGCTCCGTGGGGGCTCGGATGGGTCACTTGACTCTGTCTCCAGTCCCTGCAAGAAGGAAAGAAGGCAGTTTACTTGGGAGTCTCAAAGTAGCTGATTTTAGCCCCAAGTCTGTTCTGCCTTCTCTCGCCTTCAAACTATATATATAGCTGGGCCGTATAGCCAGGCATTTGCGAATTCGTGCACGGGAAAGAGTCCTCATGTCTTTCTCTGGGACTTATTTAGCAATTTCCCTCCTTCTGGCTGACAAGGCACTAGGATCTCATTTATGAGTCTTTCGTGCCCGTGCATTTATTGAGAACAATAAATGCGGGGCTGGGGAGATGGCTCAGCAGCTAAGAGCACTGACTGCTCTTCCGAAGGTCCCGAGTTCAAATCCCAGCAAGCGCATGGTGGCTCACAACCATCAGTACAGCTACAGTGTATTCATATACATAAGATAAATAAATATATCTTAAAAAAAAAAAGAAAACAGTAAGTGCACCATAAAATGTCACCATCCTATGAAGAAAGGCTCATGCTTCCAGGAGGCCTAGAGCAGTGTGACACGACACTACCATCTACAAGCTCCATGCTCAGAAACTCTACAACCGATCTAAGTGAAAACACACAATGTTTCCAATACACTTATGGTTCATGTCGGGCTGCGTTCATGTGACTTGAAGGCTGCAGTTGAACCCATCTGAGGCCCTAAGCCATTAATGGCTCAGATTCATTACTGCCACAGAGAAGCCTCCCCACCCAGGACCAGTACCCTCCCTGCCCTCTCCCTGACTGGAGAGCAGCCCCGGGCATCTCAAAGAAGAAGCAGCGGATCTTAGCAGCTGTTAGGAAAATGCATGTCATTCGTGTGTGTGTGTGTGTGTGTGTGTGTGTGTGTGTGTGTCTGTGTGTGTCTGTGTGTGTCTGTGTCTGTGTGTCTCTGTGTGTGTTGAGGGGGCTATTTTATTTTTTATTTTTTATTGGATATTTTCTTTATTTACATTTCAAATGTTTTCCTCTTTCCAGGTCTCCCCTTTGGAAACCCCCTATCCCATCCCCCCTCCCCCTGCCTCTATGAGGGTGCTCCCCCACCCACACCCACTCCTGTCCTCCCGCCCTGGGGTTCCCCTGAAGCCCCTCAGGCTATCACCTAGGAAGTAATCATGGCAGGCTACAGGCAGTGAGGATCTTCTGGTGTCCCCCTCACACCAAGCCAAATGAACGAGGAGCTTGGCAATGACAAACACAAGAAAGCATACTTCAGCAGCAAGAAGCGGTCCTGGGGCAAAGTCTGTGGGCCCGCGCCTCAGCAGAGCACACCCACTGCAGCTGCGTAAGGTGGTGGCCGTCTCGAGGGAGCTCACTTGCCCACTGCATCTCTTCCGGCATGGCATCCACATCCCACAGTTGGTGGAAACCTCTGGGAAGGATTAGGAGGTGTGGCCTTGGAAGAGGCGTGGCCTTGTTGGAGGAGGTTGTCACTGGGGGGTGGACTTTGAGGTTTCAAAAGCCCATACCATCCATTTCTCTCTCTCTCTCTCTCTCTCTCTCTCTCTCTCTCTCTCTCTCTCTCTCTCTCCTCACCCCAACCCCCTCCAACTTATGGGTCAGGATTTAAAGCTCTCAGTTACTGCTCTAGGACCAAGCCATGAATGGTTGTACTGGCTGGTTTTGTGTCAACTTGACACAAGCTGGAATCATCACAGAGAGAAGAGCTTCAGTTGGGGAAATGCCTCCATGAGATCCAGCTGTAAGGCATTTTCTTAATTAGTGATCAGGGTGGGGGGCCCTTGTGGGTGGTGCCATCCCTGGGCTGGTAGTCTTGGGTTCTATAAGAGAGCAGGCTGAGCAAGCCAGGGGAAGCAAGCCAGTAAGGAACATCCCTCCATGGCCTCTGCATCAGCTCCTGCTTCCTGATCTGCTTGAGTTCCAGTCCTGACTTCCTTTGGTGATGAACAGCAGTGTGGAAGTGTAAACTGAATAAACCCTTTCCTCCCCAACTTGCTTCTTGGTCCTGATGTTTGTGCAGGAATGGAAACCCTGACTGAGACAGTGGCCATGGACTGACACGCTGACACTGTAAGCAAGCCCCCAATTAAATGCTTTCTTTTATAAGTTGCCTCAGTCATAGTATCTCCTCACACTCAGAGCGGTGGCTTGAGCAGAGAGCTTTAAAGAGACAAAGCAGAAAATGTTGTTGCTAGCTAACTCTTCAATTATCTTGCAAACGATCTTCCTTCCTTCCCCTTTCCCACCTACACCCCTGCTCCCTCAGAGGCTGGGCTATGCGTGGATGTTTCCTAAGACTCCTGTGCCATTTTGCCTGTTTCCTATGTGGAATCCCCTACCAAAGACAGACAAACAGCCCACTCCACACAAATGAGCAGCTCCGGAAGACACGGAAGCTGACACTGCGGACTAAGGAGTCTCCTCCCCTTCCTATCCCACACCACTTTATCTGGAACCTGCAAATGCATGCTCAGCCAGCAGTGGCTGCGGAGAACTGCTAACCCCACGGCGAATTCCTCAAAAAGCCTGTCCCAATTCATCATCTGTGGCGGAAAACTCGGTGTGAAGTTTTGTCGTATTATGTTTGGTTTGGTTCGGTTTCTTTTGAGTCAGGGTGTCACGTAGCCCAGGCTAGCCTCCAAGTCACTACTATAGTTGCAGATGGTCATGAACTCCTGGTCCTCCTGCATCTCTATCCCAAGTAACTAGGATTAGACACCTGGCTTTTTCTTTTCCCCAAGACGGGGGTCTCATGTAGCCTAGATTGGTCTCAAACTCATTATGTAACCAAGGATGGCCACAAACTCCTGATTCTCCTGCCTCTCTACCTTGTAAGTGCTGATAGGACAGACATGGATAACCAGGAATGGAGCCCAGAGACCCCTGTCTCCTAGTCAAGCATTCTAGTGACCTGTGCTACATCTCAGCCCAAAACGTCACCGAAATGCACTTTTCTTTCTTTGTTTCTGTTGTTTGTTTTTAATGAAATTGGGTTTCACTGTGTCACCGAGGCTGACTTCGAACTTTGTGGCTTGTGTAGGTTTCAACCTCATCCTCCTAAACTGCTTGGGACCATCTACACATGCCACACCACACCCAGTACAGTTTTCCATGACGAGAAAAGCTTACCGTGCTTAGTTTTATTTATTTAGGTGCTACAGGGGAAGCCGCTAAACACGCAGTCTACCACTGACCAAAATGCCCAGGCAGAGAGTCCTATGTTGATTGAAAAGGAGCCCTAGGTGGACCCAAAACCTCACTGCTCTCTAAGTGTTAGCATTCTGTCTAAACTCCAACCCAGTTACCTGGCAACAGCCAGGTAGGCCTGGCCCACTATAAAAGGGGCCGCTTGCCCCTCCTCTCTCTTGCCTTTCTTACTCACTTAGCATCTCTCTTGCCCTCTTGGGCTCTTCCTCCCTCCCCCCCCGGCCCCCCCCCCCGCCTCTCTCCACGTGGTCATAGCCCGCCTCTACTTCTCTACTCTCTCCCTCTCTCTGCCTTTCTCTGCCTCTACTGCCCCCTTAACTCCCCTCCCCATGCCCCAAATAAACTCTATACCATGCTGTGACTGGTCCCCCAGGGGGAAGGGATGCCTCAGTATGGGCCTGCTGAGACACTCCCTTCCCCCCACACCTCGCCACACTCCCCACAGGACATATCTCCATTCTCTTTACCTTTCTATAAACACATCACTAAGAAATGAGACCGCTCCAGCCCACGGTTCCTAACGATCCCCGACAAGCAGTTGGTGGGACTGAGAGGCTGTGCTCCAGCCCTCCGCACTTGGTCAAGACACTGAGGATGGGGCCATGCTCATCATCTCCTCCTCGCTGTGAAAGGGGGAGTGGGTGATAACAGAAGGTCTATAAAGAAGGATCCTGGAGGTACCCAGGGGGCCCCCCAAGTTATACAGGCTCACAACGGTTAGCCTGAGGGCCCACCAGCTTGTGCTAAGAAAACATGCAATTGAACAGGGGAATGGCTCGGGGTCAGAAGAACCTCAACCCCTTCTACCTCCAGTGTCTCCTTCATCTATGACTTCTGCAAACAGTTCCATATTAGTTTTGCTTTCCCATCCGATAGGTTTGTCAGTATGAAAGCGGTCACGGAAGCTGAGGATGTAGCTTAGTCTGTAAAGGGCTCGCTCGCATGCATGAGGTCCTGGGTTCGATCCCCACTACTGCATAAAGTGGTTGTGGTGAGCTACCAAGCCCAAGGCCACACTGGCAAGTTGTCTCCAGCCTTCTTGGGTCCATCCTCAATGCTTCCATTAGATCCCAAGCAAGAAATCGAGAAAAAAACAGCTTCTAGCTTTAGCTGGAAGCTTCTAGGTCTGGGGCAGGGGACTATTAGTGTTTTCATTGAAAAACTGACAATCTCCTTGAGGGCACCAAAGGCAGGAATCTCAGACCCACTCAGAAGCTGTGAACACTTGTGGGATGAAGGATTTCCATATCCAGAGGACAGACAGACCCTGAAAATAGTGGTTTACACAGGAAGACACTCATCGCCCAGGGTCATTTCAGCGGTGCCCTTCCCACTGAGACCTTGGCCTGAGGGTTTTTTTTTCCCCTTCTGCAAAGTATACATGACTATTTTGTGTATCTGTTTCTTGGTTAGTATAAATCTTGACTCAAGCTTCAGTTTCAGTTAGCTTAACCAAGCCAGGACTAGATATGCAAAGGACTCCAGACGCTTGCAAGACACATGTACACAAGGTGAAGGATGTCAGAGTGGTTGTCAATTTGGGGAATCTTCACATGGAGAGAGAGACATGTCAGAACACTGTGCACAGAGGGTCATGTAAAGGAAGGTGACGTGTGTCAGCCTTGTAAGGAAAAATCGATGCACCGAGCCCACGTTTAATAGGAATTATGAGAGTGGACATACAATTGTCTTTCTCCAGAACCGAACTGAGCTTGCCAGTCTGTTCACAGCTAGTAGACTGTATTATTTGCTAGGACTTCCAGAATAAACTGTAGCCAGCAATAGGAACATATTACCCCATATCTCTGCAGGCTAGCAGTGTGATACCTGGGTACTGGCTTCTGCTCCACGGGGTAGCCTGGGCTGTGCATTGCTCTCGGACTCTGGAAGTTTCGGACAACTCTTGGGGTTCATTGGTTGGTAGATGAATCACTCTAGTCTCTGTTTCTGCAGCCACAAGGTGCTTATCTTTCTACAATGCTTATGCAAACCCTATACCCCAGAGCTCCACTCCAGGCCCTGGTCTGGTTTCTAGACTCCCACTGACCATTCAGGAGCCCCGCCCATGTCTCACGCCTTCTCTTCTCTCCACGTGGAAATGCAGCGAGCTGAGAGCGTAGGCAAAGTGTTCTTTTGGTTTTGTCTGTTTGTTCTGCGGGGAGGTCTCACACTCACTGAATAGTCACAACTAGCTTTGACTTTCTAATTCTCCTCCAACGCCCCTAGTGCTGAGAGATTACAGACATATGTCACGAAACCAGGATTTTTCTTTTCTTTTCTCTTTAAAAGAGAATTCACGTCCCAAAGAGGCCCACAGCCTCTCAGGACTAATGCTGAGGATCCCGTTTTGATATCCCCAAATGTGGTTTCCCCTGTTCTTGTGTCCCGTTCTAGTCTACAAGGCCCAATTGGGAAATCACAGGAGAAGTCAGAAGAGCAACCATCTATCTCTTCCTCCCCCCTCCCCCCCCTCCAGATCCCTTCACCTTGGCTCCAGCCCTGAAAATGAGGTCATCTTGGTGAGTACCCACAGATCAGCGTGGCTCCCCCTTGGAAACAGTCCGAATGACATCCTTGGGGAAGCCGTCCTTAACACAGGACAGCTAACTTTCTGGTCTGAAAAATGAATGGGACTGCATATGAAATATCACACACTGCACAGGCGGCCAGTTGTTACAGAGCAGCCCCGACCGAGGTGAGAAAAGGCCCGGTTGAAGAGGGACCCCTGCCTGCAGCTTCTGCTTCCCAGGGATGTCTGATGGCTACAATGTTCCAAGACAGTGGGGGGTGGGGGGGGAATGCTATCTCCACCAACTACATCCAATAAAAGTCTGGCCTGGGAACAGAGGCTGTGAAGAAGCAATTAATTCAAAGCCAAACTGTTGCAGTTAGAGGGGGGAAATAAGGCAGAGCAGCCACTGTAACCAAGAAGCTATCCAAACAGCTAATGCACACAGAAGATACTCCAAGGAGGAGCTGGAGAGCTCCCCCCACCCCTTCCTAACCTCACAGCCACTGCCACCGCCACCGCCACCGCCACCACCATAAGGCTCACAGAAGGGATCACAAACAGAAGGCCCTCAGATGTGGGGTCTACGGTGCTCCAGCTTCCCAGCCAACCTCCGGGCTCCCCCGGTGTGCTTACACACACACACACACACACACACACACACACACCTTCATTAACTCCTACTGCAGCCAATCAACAAAGGCATTACCGCACCCCAGAGACATTAGAATTTACAGTGCTCTTTTGTTCAACATGGAAAACACGAAGACTGCAAATTCCTCCTCTGCGCCCGGCCCAAGGGCCATGGCCATCACTCTAGGTCTGATCCTGCCGCTGCCTTTATCCCTGTTGTTTTGAAATTCACCAGCTGCCTAGAAACCTCTGGGTGCTGGCAGCTGCTCTTTGACACCAAGTCCATTCCTGGAGGTGTCCTCCAGAGAGGCGCGGTCCACACCTTGCCTTCCATTTCTTTCTTTCTTTCTTTCTTTCTTTCTTTCTTTTTTTTTTTTTTTTTTTTTTTTTTTGCTGCTTCTAAGCTACTCCATCCTTGGCATATTCACCTTGAGGAATAGTAATTGCTTGAAATCATCTTCTGTCAGACAGATAGCGATGCATTCTTTCTTTCTAAGGCGAAAGATGATGGAGGTGGGCAGGAAATGAAGTTTGGCCTAGTCTTTTATTTATTGATTGATTTATTGATTTATTGGTTTATTGATTTATTGATTTACTGATTTATCTATTTATTTATTTATTTATTTATTTATTTATTTAATGTGGACCAGACTGGCCTTGGGCCTTCTATGTAGCCGAGGACAACCTTGACTTCCCAGTCCTCCCGAGTGCTGGATTAGAACCTTGTACTCAGCTCTTTTATTTTTATGTTTTGCAATAGGGTCTCACTCTATAGCCCAGGCTGGCCTGCAAGCAACTACCTAGCCCAGGCTGGCCTGGAGCTTGCCACATCCTTTCTGTCTTAGCCTTCTGATCGTTGGGATTACAGATGTAAGCCACTAACCCCGTCTTGGCTTAGTTGTTTTAATAGAAGAACATGTCACGTTTAAATTGCATTACATGAGCACGTCACTGAACACGGCAGTTTGCCTGAACTTGGCATGCATTCCATCATGGCTCCTGTCTAGGGCTCCAGACTTTAGGGCAAGGACTATCGGGGCCACTTAAAAAGCATGAGCAATTTGGAATTGCCAGAAGTAATTACTGCTCAAACCGTGTTTTTAATTTATTTGTACAAAAAAAAACCAAACAAACAAACAAACAAACAAAAAAACCCTCTTTTCCGGGGGCTTCTTCAGCTGAACATTCGTCTATTGAAAGTCTGGCCTGTGGGCTCCTGGGAGCTGAAACGGTCTTCTCGTGAAGTCAGGAACCCGAGTTCCTCCTACAGGCACAAGCAGCTCATGATCCTGTTGTCTTTTAAACATGAACTCTTTGATATGTAGTCATAGCCAGGCACCTAGTGAGACCCCCCCAGGAGCACCAAGGCACAGCTCCTGCCTCAGCGAAAGCTCTGGTCCAGAATAGAGCATACTTGGGGTCCTGCTCCTTCTCCAGTCCACTGCTGGGAGCGGAGGCGAGGGGACCAATAGCCGCATACTTAGCGTCCCGCTATCCGTGAGGAAAGCGAACAAATCCAGCCTTGGGGCCTGGAGCTATCCGCTCCTCTCTCAGCCTGATGGTTTTCACACAGCCACAGCCACAGCTTGGCAGCCTCAGGCCATGGCTGTCAGGAGATCTGGGCACAGTGAGAGTGGCCTTAGGGATGCTTTGCAGAGTACGATTTTAAATCAGAGTGGGAAGGAAAATGGGTGATTCTGTTGCGGGTTAAAGCAGCATCGGGCATCCCGGTGCTTTCTTCCTTTGTTTCCTGGCTGATCCGAAACTACGAAGCCTTTATTTCTCTTCTGATTACTTGTGTGTTTACTTCCGCAGTACCGAGGAGCAAGACTGGGGCCTACTGAGCATGCGCTCCATCCAGATGAGCTGGATCGCTAGCCCTGCAGTGACTGAATAAATGGGAACCGGTGTGCCTGATGAGCCATTGGCCGTGGAAAGAGGGTAACAAGGAAATCAGACACGGAAGGGACGTGAGGTAGAAATCCCGGGGTTCAATGTCCAGTACAGGGTAAACGAGGCCTGGGGAATCCCAGCCTACAATCTCAGTGCGGGAGGAAGAGGCAGGAAGATCAGAAGCTGAAGGTCCTTCTCAGCTACGCAGTGAGTTTGGGGCCAACCTGACACACATGAAGGAGGGCTCTGTGTCCAAACAAAAACAGAACCAAAGAAGACTCAGATGACAGAGATGATGGGGCAGCAGAGCATTCTGGGAAATGGTCGGCTTGTACCCAGCTTCTTTGTAGGAGTCCTGAGGAGACTCAGGAGCCCTGTGGATATGGTGCTGCAGGGTGTTGGGCTCTACCACGCGTTCCGTTACTTTTAGCTGTCTGACTTTCAACCAGCCTTCTGAAATGTCATTTTTCTCATGTACAACGTGCGACTAGTACCATTGATGGGGGGGTGTTTGTGAGTGTGTGTTATATATGTGTGAGTGTGTGTGTCTGTATGTGAGTGTATGTGTGATTATGGGTGAGTGTATATATGTGTGATTGTGTGTCTCTGTATGAGCGTGTGCCTGTGTGTAAGTGTGTGTGTGTGATTGTGTGAGTGTATAAGTGTATGATTGTGTGTGTGCCCCTTTTGAGTGTATGTCTGTGTGTGGGAGTGTGTGGGAGTATGTTTATAACTGCATATGTGTGTGAGAGTTTGCAAGTGTGTGACTATGTGTGTCTCTGTTTCTGTGTGTGTAACTGTTGTATGACACTGTGTGTGACTGTGTCTGTGTGTATCTGTGTGATTGTATGTGTCTGTGTGTATCTGTATGTGATAGTGTGTGTGTCTGTGTTTGACTGTGTGTGTGTCTGTATATATCTGTGTGTGATTGTGTGTGTCTGTGTATGACTGTGTGTGTCTGTCTGTATCTGTGTGGCTGTGTGTGACTTTGTGTGTCTGTGTGTGAGAGGGTATATGTGTACAGGAGATTGAATCTAAGGCTTCTCACGCCCTGTGCAAGCCCTCTCCCACTGAACTACATCCTCAGACCTTTTGTATTTTGACTTTGAAACATGGTCTCACTAAGTTGATCAGGCTGGGCTTGAACCCACTCTGTAACCTCAGGAAGCTCTTGAACTTGAGATCCTCCTGCCTCGGGCATCTGGGACCTCAGGCATGCACCACTAGGCTGGATTTCATAAGATTGTTGGGAGGGGTCGTTACAAACACAGAAGACCTTTGTTCATCCCCGTGGCCTGCAGGAAATATACATTTAAAAATATTAACATTTCTAGTGTTTAAATATAAAGGTTCTCCAGATCATAAATAAGTTTTATATGTAGCTTGCCACATTTACAGACCTTCTGGAATTTTCAAGGTTTTAAAAGAGGCAACTCGTTAATATATAAATAAATTGGCCTGCGTGGGCTCTTAGAAAATGACTTTAAACAGCATTGTGTCCCTGGTATTTCCAAAGTTTTCTTTGCAAGTGGGAGCATTCCTTAAAGTCGCACACAACTGCACCCCCCCACACAATGTGCCCCTCCCCACATCTGCGTTTACATATCCATCCCCTGGTTCTATTTAGTCTCTCTGCCAAAAGCTTCCTTAATTACATGAAATTAGTCATTTAGTATGTAGCAAGAACGCACCAGGGGGGGAGAAGTCGGGCTTTCCGCCCCTCAGGAAGTGTTCTGGGAAGGCCTGGGATCAGAAACAGGAAATGCCTGGTTGCTGTGAGTGGCTCTGGTGTGGCCTGCACTGGGTTTCCATGTCTAGGGAGGCTGGGCAAGCAGGGGTGTGCCTTCCTCACAGACACAATGGGTTGCTCCCAGTTCTGCAGAGCTCTGAAAGATGTCTGAGGGGGCCTCTGTGAACACCCCGCCCCCACGGAGAAGCCTCTGAGAACATCGCCCCACCCCCCACACCCCCACACACCCCCACCACACCCTCCTCATGGCTGGTGTGGTTTATCTCATCATGAAAAGGGTCGCTGCAGACTCTTTGGATGTTACTTTATCCTAACCATGGAGTAAAAAAGCAGCGTTCTGTGATTCGTTTTCACGTGGTAATTATGACCTCGAAGGCTCTCGTGATGAAGAAATGTGTGTGGAAGACTAGAGTCTCTGAAGCACGAGGAACAAGATGGCAGGGAGGCCTGCCTCACAGCTGAGCTCTAGAGTGGTCCTGTCCTCCCTGCACATCGTGGTGCGTCCGGGAAGAAAAGAGCCAGCCGACCATTCTGCATCTCCCTGGGAAAGAAACAAAAGCGTGCATCTTCCTCACAGAGACCCACCCACAAACTAGAATTAAACCTCTTTCAGGAGCTGGAGAGATGGCTCGGCAGGTAAGAGCACCGACTGCTCTTCCAGAGGTCCTGAGTTCAATTCCCAGCACCCACATGGTGGTTCACAACCATCCGTAATGAGATCTGACACCCTTTCCTGGTGTCTGAAGACAGCTACAGTGTACTTACATATAATAATAAATAGATCTTAAAAACAAAACAAAACTGTATTTAGACCAGAGTGTGGTGGTGCACATCTGTGATCCTAGCACTGGAGAGCGTGAGGCAGGGGGATTGCCTCTAATACAGTTAAGGCTAGCCAGGGCTACATATCAAGATCATGTCTCTGCATTCAGGCCGAGGAGTGTCTTAGTCATGGACGATGTGTGTAGAATATACAAAACATTGGATCTGAACCCAAACACAGAACAGGAAAACCTGACCTAAGTCCATCAGCAGAGAGACTTTACCTTAATAGAGAGACTTCCTAAAAGTAAAAGTAATCCTGAAGTTAAAGTCAGGTGACAGGGGGCTGGAGAGATGGCTGGCTCAGTGGTTAAGAGCACTGACTGCTCTTCCGAAGGTCCTGAGTTCAAATTGCGGCAACCACATGGTGGCTCACAACCATCCGTAATGAGATCTGACTCCCTCTTCTGGAGTGTCTGAAGGCAGTTACAGTGTACTTACATATAATAAATAAGTAAATAAATTGTTAAAAGAAAAAAGCCAGGTGACCCCTGCTCCAAGACAAGGAAGTTCTCAAGTTGTATTGACAGACCAAAGAGGACGTTTTTAAAAGCAGAGTTGGCACCAAAGACACAATCCACATACCAAATGATGTCTGAGAAGAAGGAAGGAGTGGACCCTGGATCTGGAAAGGCCAATGCATCAGTTTAGGAGAATACCAGAACAGGGAAGTGGGAAGGGGAGGATGGGGGAACAGGGGGAGGGAAAAGGGCATGTGGGACCTTTGGGGGGGGCGGGGAACCAGGAAAAGGGAAATGAAATGTAAATAAAGAATATATCCCCCCCCCAAACAAAAAGCAGAGTTGGGGTTGGTCAATGTTAAGATTCTGTCTAAGCTCCACCCCACAGTTACCTGAATGCCCCTCCCTATAGTTACCTGGCAACAGCCTTCTATAAAGAGGGCTGCTCAGTCCCTCCTCTCTTACATCTCTTCTCTCACTCTCAGCCTCTCTCTTGCCCTCTTGGGCTCTCCTCCTCTCCACCCCTCCACGTGGTCATGGCCGGCCTCTGCTTCTCTACTCTCTCCCTCTCTCTGCCTTTCCCGGCCTCTCCTACCCCCTTAACTCCCCTCCCCATGCCCTGAATAAACTCTATTCTATACTATGCCAGTGTGTGTCTGGCCCCTCAGGGGGAAGGGATGCCTCAGCGTGGGTTTAAGCTGGAGGATGTAGAAAGGGAAGCACCCAGAGAGAAAAGGACACAAAGAGCTGTGGGTTTCTCGGAGAAAAGCTGCAGGAAGCAGGACACACCCAAGGGTGGGAGCTGGCGTCTCAAGGGACGGTGGCCTGGCTCCCAAAAATATAATAGCCCTTTCATGAATCTTATCACTAGAAATATTTAATAGAAGTAAGGGAAAAATTTTTTTTCTCTGACAAGAAATTTTTAACCAAAACTATATTGCCCAATCTCTACTCAAGATCTGCCAGTCTCTAAACAGTCTTTACAGAAACACGGAAGACTCGGTGTCCTGAGGTCACATGGACGTCACTGTTACCCAGCTTATAACAGGTGTTATAAAATAAGCACAATTATTCTGTTACTACAGACTCAAGGCCATCCCACGTGTCTTACACGCTCCTGGGGAATATGGCCATGGAGGTAGAAGAGCCTCAAGTCCACAGCAAAGTGGTCCATACACGAGTCACAGGATGGGTGGCTTGGGGGGCTTCTGCCTTTTAGAAATCCAGGTTTGCGATTTGGTAATTAGATGTTTCCAAAACAAAACAAAAAGAAACAAAACCAAACAAAAATCCCAACAACAGTAAAAACCGTAGCCTTTCTGGCCTTGATGTTTCTGACATATCTTCACCATCATCCTCACACAGAGCGGGCTTAGAACTGTGAATGGGTCATTTGTGGTAAAACGGACTGCTTTCAGCTGAGTAAAACCCATGAGTCAAAGGTTTTGATACCTTTCTACCTTTCCAATGGCCAGCCCTCCGCTGTAATACACTACACGCACGTATGTGTTGAATAAAGAAATTGCCAAAAACCACAAAGGACTGAAAGTGATAAACTCATTCACCATTCAATAGAAGAAGGGTCAAAAAGAGAATCGAGAAGAAGATAGGACGTCTCAAAGCTAACACCAGAAGGCATGGATTGCTTTGGCACTGTCCCAACAGCCAAGACACAGAAATAACCCAGATGTCCACCCAATGATAAAGGGACAAAGAAATTACAGTGCATGTATACAGCAGACTACTATCTGGCCAGGAAAAGAGAACGGATTCCTGTCATTTCCGACAACTTGGACAGAATCAAAGGTGATGTATTGGGCTGCAGAGACAGCGCAGTTGGTGAAGTTCCTGACACACACTAATGAGGTCCTGAGTTCAGATCCTAAGACCCACATAGAAAACCTGAGCATGGCCATGTCCATCTGTAGCCATAGCTCAGGGCAGGTATACAGGCAGACTCCTGGAACTCACTGACCAACCGGTGAGTGCTGGGTCCACTAAGAAACCTGATCTTAACATATAACGTTGGGAGGGATGGAGAAGATACCCAGTGTTGGCCTCCTGCCTCTATACATGCATTCACATACAGACACAAGCATGTATACACACACACACACAAGCATGTAAACACACACAAGCTTGTATACACACACATGCATGTATATACACATAAGCATGTAAACACACACATAAGCATGTATATACACACAAGCTTGAATACACACACAGTTTGTATATACACACACAAGCATGTATACACACACAACATGTATATACCCAGAAGCTTGTATATATATACACACAAGCTTATATACACACAGCTTGTATACACTACAAGCTTGTATACACACACAGCTTGTATACACACACAGCATGTATACACACACAAGAATGTATTCACACACACAGCTTGTATTCACACATACAAGCATGTATACACACAGAAGCTTGTACACACACAAGCATATATATACATACACAAGCATGTATACACACATACAAGCATGTATTTACACACAAGCATATACACACACACACACACACACGCATGTATATACATACACAAGCATGTACACACACAAGCATGCTTGCGCACACACACAAGCATGCTTACACACACACACACACACACACACACACACACATACTTGACCATTTTGTTAAGTGAAGTAAGCCAGACTTAAAGGAACCACACAAACACACAAGCATGCTTACACACACACACACACACACACACACACACACACTTGACCATTTTGTTAAGTGAAGTAAGCCAGACTTAAAGGAACCAAGAACCAAGGGGTCTCACTCCGTGATGGTAGAATCTAGAAAAGTGGATCTCACAGACATCGAGAGTGGAGTGGTGGTAACCAGAGGCTGCCAGAGTAGAAGGTGGGGGAGGGGAAATGCCAGCCAACGGAGTGTCAGACAGACAGACAGACAGACAGACAGACAGACACAAGCAGGAGGCTCTGCTGTGCTGCTGTGCAGTGGGATGGGGGCAACGTGCCGGACATTTCAAAACTCTGGAAAAGGAGATTGTAGAAGTTCCCACCCTAAAGAAATGACAGAGCTTACAGAGATAAGTGCACTTAACCTGACCAAAACATCATGAACTGTATACACCTATCATAATACAACATGGGCTCTCACCAGTAGGTAGAATTTTATGTTTTTATGCATCAATTTAAAATAAATTGCAAAAGTAAAAATAAATATGCATACAGTTTGAAACCATATATTGGTGATAGGTGCTATATTAGAAACTCTTTCCCCTGACTATTTGAAATTTTGTGAGAGTCAAGTTTAAGCTAATCTCTAAGATGACCTCAGGGACCAAGAGGGACCACACAGAGCTAACTAAGAGTTCCATGAGGTGAGGGGTAGAGTACTCACGTCATATTCAAGACGGAACTCCCAGCACTCACATTCCCTTTGCACATAGTAGGCGCTTAATAAGTGCTTACAGAAATACAAAGGATTTCAAAGTATTGTGACCACTTTGAAACCGTCTCTATTAAATTAAATCTTTAATTAAACAATTGATCAACCCTCTACTAGGATCGTGATATGTTTAAGAACAGGCAGGCAGTGAATGAAGTCACCCAGAACTCTTCTTCCTGGCCCAATCCTCGGCTTCTGAGTTTGCAATTTCCCAGTGCCCCGAGCCACATACTCCTGGAAAGCCCAGAGTGTTTTAATTAAACTCCAATGAAGAACACAGTTCTTTTCAAATTCCTTACTGGCTTAAACCTATGGCCTCACAGCAGCTTTAAAGAAAACAGGAAACCGGGCGTGGTGGTGCACGCCTGTAATCCCAGCACTTGGGAGGCAGAGGCAGGCGGATTTCTGAGTTCGAGGCCAGCCTGGTCTACAGAGTGAGTTCCAGGACAGCTAGGACTACACAGAGAAACCTTGTCTCGAAAAACCAAAAAAAAGAAAAAAGAAGAAAAAAAAAAGAGAAAACCGGAAAGGGAACGATAAGAGCCACCACCGCTTATATGGTGCCGGTAACAAAGCAGAACCACAGAACGGCTTTGCAGAGAACCATCCCGAATTCATACAGGCAACGATGCTTCACCCCTCAGGATGGGCATCCGCACCCTAGCCTTCCGGCTTCACAGTCACCCGGTGAAGCCCTGTGTGTGACTCACGCGACGGAAATGCTCCACTTGGCATCACGCGCGGGGCTTCCCTTCTCAGGCCTCGGAGACGTCCAGGAAAAGCCAGGGAGCCAACATCGGTGCCTCTGCCCTTGTGCCACCCGCAGTGGTCCCCAAGAGGTCCCCAAGAGGTGGAGGCCGGAAAGGCATGCTGTGTCCTCTGCTGAACTGTGCTCGGTGAGGAGTGGAGGAAACTGGGTGGAGGAAGGAGAGAATCAGCTGCAAGATGGCCCTCTTCTCCCTCTGCAGTGCCTTCTTCTTTTGGGGCCTCTTAAAAGACCCAATCAAATAATCTCAAAGAAATAATGAACAGCAAAGAGTTGGATGGAGAACTTGGATCTTTCCCCTGCCTCATTTTCTCCAACTCAACTCCTGTGGGTAAGATATAAAAAGAGCACATACACACAGATAAGCACACACACATACACACACACACACACACACATATATACACACACACACATCACACATATACACATGTATACACATATACACAGGCATGCACTTTTGTGCACATATATGCATACATACAAGCACACACAGACACACGTGCACATATACACACATGCACACACACCAACACACATAGATACACATACATACATCACATGTACACATATACACAATGCACATAGGCATGCACACACGTGCACACATGTACACATGCACACACATATAGATACATATACACATGCACACATATACAGGCATGCACGTACATGTATATACACACACACATATATATACACAGAGACACACATATATACATTTATATATACATTCTCGAACACATATATGCATTCACACATATACAAATACATACACATATAGAGCCACATGCGCAGACATAAATACACATATACACATACACATGCACACTCAAGAGAAAATTTAGTAGTTATATCTTGTTAGGGTAGTGAAAATAACACTTTAGGGACCAGGGCCTTTTGTTTGGAGTGGCTGCTATGGGTCACAGAGAGGGGAGGTCCGAGGCCTTCCCTATCTCTAGGCCGCCTCTTTGGGGGTTGTGGGGTGCACTGTGGGTGCCCTTAGCCTCAGGCACAGCTCCTTCACCCTAGGTCTGAGGGGAGGAACCACCCTTCCCAGGCCTCTCAGCGTGGCCCAGTCATCTAGGAAGTATTCCCCTCTCTTCTCTGAGCTCTGCACCGGAGGCTACCTCAGGCTGATGCCACGAAGATCAAGGATGCCAAAAAAACCTTCTTTCCCATGGTTTGGCATGGACATTGGGGGGTCGCTGGTAAAGCTCTCATATTCTGAACCTATTGATATCACAGCAGAGAAAAAACAAGAGGAAGTTGAGAGTTTTAAAAGTATTCAGAAGCCAGGCGGTGGTGGCACACGCCTGTAATCCCAGCACTTGGGAGGCAGAGGCAGGTGGATCTCTGAGTTCGAGGCCAGCCTGGTCTACAAAGTGAGTTCCAGGACAGCCAGAGCTACACAGAGAAACCCTGACTCAAAGAAAAAAAAAAGTATTCAGAAAGACTTGACTTCTAATGTAGCATATGGATCTACTGACATCCGGGATGTACATCTTGGACTGAAGGATTTAACCCTTTTTGGACGAAGAGAACACTTGCACTTTATCAGATTTCCAACCCAGGACCTGCCTACTTTTATCCAGATGGGGAGAGAGACAAATTTCTCAACCTTACAAACGGCGCCGAGTGCTACAGGAGGCGGTTGGTGCTAATAAGTCCGAGAAAGATTTTCACACAGTTGGAAACCTCCACCTGCACACACCGGATGAGCTTGAGTGCCCCGTGAAGGGCTTGTTGTATACAGATTCCGTCAGTTTCGATGGACAAGCAGAATGCTGTTATTTTGCTAATGCTTCAGAACCCGAGCGATGCCCAAAGATGCCTTTTAACCTGGATGATCCCCACTGCTGGTGGGGAGTATCGGCTCAGGGGTCAGTATTTTAGCAGTCCATTCCAAAGACAGCTACAGAAGAGTGACTGGGGAAGCCTTGGAGGGGGCACCTTTCTTGGTTTATGCAGTTTGTAGACTGGCTGTGAAGGTTTTGAAGAGGCTCTGGAAATGGCATCTAGAGGTGACCGTCCCCAAGCTGATAGGCTGGTGGGAGATATTTATGGAGGAGATTATGAAAGATTTGGTCTGCCGGGTTGGGCTGGGGCATGTAGTTTTGGTAATGTGATTTATAAGGAGAAACAAGAAAGTGCTAGAAAAGAGGGTCTGGCAAGATCTACTTTAGACACTATCACCAATAACCCTGGTTTCGTGGCGCGAATGTGTGCTGCTCATGAGACCATAGATCGAGTTGTCTTTGTTGAAAACTTTTTACATGTCGATACTCTCAATATGAAACTTCTGGCATATGCTTTGGATTACTGGTCAAAGGGTCGACTGAAAGTGTTGTTTCTAAAACACGAGGGATACTTTGGAGCCATTGGCGCGCGCTTCCTGAACTGCCAGATTTCAGCTCAAACACTGAAAATCTTTACTAAGAAGATGTCACCCAGGAGGAACTGATCCAGGAACGGCATTCATCGTTTGTCAGTGGGAGCCAGAGGATAAAGAGTAATGCTGTTCGTGTTCAGTTTCAATGTCAGAATGGTAGGCTCATGAGCTTTGCTTCATGGAAAGACCTGTAACGGGACGTGTCCCTCATTGATGTCCCCGTGCATGTATAGATAGCCAGCGGTCCATCTTAAGTGCAGTGCAGCCTCTTGACTGTTGAACATTTCTCAATGGCTTCCTATTTATCTGATGCAGCCAACATTGTAGTACTCTGCGCTCAGACACAAAGCTTAAAATCCCAGAAACGTTTGTTTACGCAAAATGATTGGATCCAAAGGGGAAAAAAAAAGAAAAAGAAAATGACACTTTAGCCGGGTGGTGGTGGCGCACGCCTTTAATCCCAGCACTTGGGAGGCAGAGGCAGGCGGATTTCTGAGTTCGAGGCCAGCCTGGTCTACAGAGTCTGCAGAGTGAGTTCCAGGACAGCCAAGGCTACACAGAGAAACCCTGTCTCAAAAAACCAAAAAAAAAAAGAAGGAGGAGGAGGAGGAGGAGGAGGAGGAGGAGAGAAGAAGAAGAAGAAGAAGAAGAAGAAGAAGAAGAAGAAGAAGAAGAAGAAGAAGAAGAAGAAGAAGAAGAAGAAGAAGAAGAAGAAAATGACACTTTAGACACTTCAGTCCGGAAAACCGCCACCAATAGCATCCTGCACGGGGTACGTCCACCTACGGGATCAGCTATGGTCCTCGGCCACCGTACAACCCTCCCAGAGACTGGTGAGCTAATCTTGGCTAAAGACTGAAAGCCACACTCACACTGTAGTTGAAATCTGTGAAATGACTCTTAGACTGAGAACACGTGGCATTAACCGTGCCTGCCAAGTTTAACATGTAAACCGGGCGGCAGGGGGGGGCTAGTTTAAAATGTAAACAAATCACTTTCCTAGACAAGTCCCCCTGCAGGAGAGATCATGAAATTAACTTACAGTCTGCATCCGGTTTGTTTCACAAAGAAGATGTGTTTCAGTGAGCGTGTGTGTGTGTGTGTGTGTGTGTGTGTGTGTGTGTGTGTGAGTGTGTGTACACACATGGGTGTGGTGCTAGGGATCAAACCCAGGTCTTGGCCATGCTAGGCAAGATCCCCACTCATGAGCTCGGTCACCAGGTCTCATGACAGCAGCTTTAAATGATGTCCATCCAGTAACAGTCCTCTAGATGCCTCTGTGTAAGAAGACCGAGTATAGCCGGGCGGTGGTGGCGCACGCCTTTAATCCCAGTACTTGGGAGGCAGAGGCAGGCGGATTTCTGAGTTCGAGGCCAGCCTGGTCTACAGAGTGAGTTTCAGGACAGCCAGGGCTACACAGAAAAACCCTGTCTCGAAAAAAACCAAGAAGAGGAAGAAGAAGAAGAAGAAGAAGAAGAGGAGGAGGAGGAGGAGGAGGAGGAGGAGGAGGAGGAGGAAGAGGAAGGAGAAGGAGAAGGAGAAGGAGAAGGAGAAGGAGAAGGAGAAGGAGAAGGAGAAGGAGAAGGAGAAGGAGAAGGAGAAGGAGAAGGAGAAGGAGAAGGAGAAGGAGAAGGAGAAGGAGAAGGAGAAGGAGAAGGAGAAGGAGAAAATCCATCTGTTCCTGAACGTTCTGCATCCTGAAATGTCCTTAGCATCCTGGCTGCCTCTGGTAAGTGGGTGCATTGATTGGTTAGTGCCTTATGCTTAATCCAGGGAGTTGTCATCTCAGAGATGCGTGTATGCTCATGTCCTGAGCCCTAGTAAGGCACTAGAGAGACAGCGCACTTTGCCAATGAATCTGTTAAGTGTCAACACTGGCTTACGGTAACAGAAGTCGTCAGTCAAAAGAGTAACTGCCACAGTAAGTCAACTCTTCTATTAAATTTTTAAAAGACTATTGTCTTAGTCAGGGTTTCTATTCCTGAACAAAACATCATGACCGAGAAGCAAGTTGGTGAGGAAAGGGTTTATCGAGCTTACACCTTGCACACTGCTGTTCATCACCAAAGGCAGGACTGGAACTCAAGCAGGCCATGAAGCAGGAGCTGATGCAGAGGCCATGGAGGGATGTTCCTTACTGGCTTGCTTCCCCTGGCTTGCTCAGCCTGCTCTCTTATAGAACCCAAGACCACCAGCCCAGGGATGGCACCACCACAGGGGGCCCTCCCCACTTGATCACTAATTGAGAAAATGCCCCACAGCTGGATCTCTTGGAGGCATTTCCCCAACTGAGGCTCCTTTCTCTGTGATAACTCCAGCCTGTGTCAAGTTGACACACACAACCAGCCAGTACAACTATATATTACCCATTGCTGGGACAAGCCCCGCTTCGCAGTGCCGAGCTAGAGTGGAGATTTTGCAAGGTTATGCTGCCTGCCCCTAAGACACTAACTCCCTGCAGTCTCAAGTCATCCGTCAGTCAGGGTACCCATCCCCCGCCCCACCCCATCCCTCCCCCACCCCAACCCCCGCCCCGAGATTCCATGGCCTCTATGGCTGTCTCTGCCCAAACAGCCAGTGAGACGGCTCTCATGACCCTTGGCATCCTTCAAAGGGAGTAAAGGGATAGGAAGAGATGGGATCCAAAGTCCAGGTCCCTGTCTTCAGAGAAGGTTAGGAATGGAGGAGAAACCTGTGCCATGTGCTCATGGGGATCATAATCCAGTTGAAAAAGATAAGAGGCGCTGTGATCGAGCCACGCTGTGAGCCGTAGGTGGCTGTCTGCCAAGACATGGGGCATGGCTGTAAGGAGGGCAACCCCAATGAGTGGGAGTGGCTAGACAAGGAAGTACAGGGGAAGACACAGAGAGAGGGGGGAGGGGCAGGGGGGAGAAGGCCTGGAGCGGAGATCAGGAGATCATGCTGAGACCGCAGTGTCCCCTGCTAGACCAGAGTGCCAAAGGTTCCTGAAGAAGAAAGGAAAAGAAGTCACTGCTTTCTACAAGCAAACACCATGCTAGATAGGAATGAGAAGTAAAGTGTGAGGAGGGCCAGGGCCCCGGGGACCATGGGCAGCATCCCGGTCCTTGAGTGCAGTGGTGGGTGTGTCTTCCCAGGCTGCCCCAGCGCGCACTCACTAGGACACAGGAAGGTGATACCGCTATTTGTTTATTTATTTTTAATCTCACCTTTTCAGCTTCTATGTCATGTATTTTCAAGGAGCTTGCTTGCTGGTCTCGCAGACAGTATGCAAGAAATGTAAGCCATCTAAAATGGGAGGAGTTAAAGTTGGACATGGCGGCCCACATACGTAATCCCAGCGGTGCTGGGGCAAGGGGGCTGATGCAAGTTCAAGGCCAGTCTGAGCTACAAAGTCTAGGACAGTCTGAGCTATAAAGTGAGGTTCAGACCAACCTCACAGGTTCAGACCTGAGCTGTAGTTGGGGTGGGGCGGGGCGGGGCAGGACGGGGTGGGGCCGTGCTAGGCGAAAAGACTTTGGGGCTGGAGAGATGGCTCAGTGGTTAAGAGCACTGACTGCTCTTCCAGAGGTCCTGAGTTCAATTCCCAGCAACCACATGGTGGCTCTGTAATGGGATCTGACGCCCTCTTCTGTGTGTCTGAAGACAGCGACAGTGTATTCACATACATAAAATAAGTAAATAAATGCAATCTCCATTAAACATTTAGAAATGTGGGAACTATGTCCATACCTTTTGTTAGTGGGTTGGTCAAAGATTTGAAAAAATGTGAACGTGAGAACCAGAGTTAAACACTGGAGGCTACTGTTTATGTTCTCACTCCCATAAACAAGTTTGTTTGACCCAGTGATACGGGCTGTGCTTGATCCCACGTGGGCCGGAGGAAGATGGGCAGGAAATATGTCAGGATGTATGTTTGTGACTGGACCTGATGGGAAATGAAGGGCGGTGGTGGCGCACACCTGTAATCCCAGCACTTGGGAGGCAGAGGCAGGCATATTTCTGAGTTCGAGGCCAGCCTGGTCTACAGAGTGAGTTCCAGGACAGCCAGGGCTACATAGAGAAACCCTATCTCGAAAAACCAAAAAAAAAAAAAAAAAAAAAAAAAAGCTTGATGGGAAATGAAGTAAACTGTGGGTTTTGCCCTTTTAGCCTTTGCAAAATGTGATTAGTAGCCATTTCCTGGGAACCAGGGTACGGACCTGGCCAGTATTTAATCAAAGCTTGCTTCTAATCGGGGCTTTAAATTCTGGTAGTGGTCTTATTCTGAACTGGCGGGATCAACATTAGGAGAACAACATCTGCGGCAGTAAGAGTCACAGAAAAGGGAAGAGAGAAACTGCATTCGTTCTGGACCGGAGGGAACCACTGCAGGAAGCCGACTTGCCTTCCCATCTGGGACGTGGAGAAAGATGGTGGACGGAACTCCACAAATAGGTTGGAGAATCAAGGACCAATCGTCCGGGTGAAATGTCTTTCAAACAAGAAAGACGAGGCACGCCCCAAGATGGAAGAAATGGGGGAGTCGGGGCCACAGTTAAGGGAAGAGATGTTTACAAGGAGAGAGAGATGCCTCTTAGGGTTTGTGGGAAGGCAGGGGCAGGATGGGAGGGGCCGGAATGGAAAGGAAAGGAATACTGACGAGGTCTCGCCTACTAAAATGCAGGGTGAGCATGTGGTCAGAGCTGTAGGGGGCAAGAAGGCTCAGTGGGTGTTACTTTGTGTGAACCCTTGGTACAGGGGGCTGCTCTGGTGGAGAATGAAAGAGCAAAAGATAGGCTCTAGCCCAGAATTTCCTCTAGACTCATATTTCACGAATTTGTGGGAGCCAGAGAGAGAATGTATGAGACTTCTAACAGTGTATTGCACACACTGACCCTAAGTTTGGAAGTTTCTCCCAAATTTCACATTTATTTTGGTTTATTTACTGAAGTGAGCACCAAGGCCTATAAATTTCATCTCTAGGCACAGGTGGGCGGAACAACCGAAAGTGGGAACAAAACTGGGAAGGCTGGAATCTGCATTAAATATGTAAAATTAAAAAGCAGCAGAACTGACCGTTCCTTAGAGGATGTTCTATGGTTTCTAGTAGTTATCTTTTTTTTTTTAACATTTAATGTGTGTGTACAATAGTGTGAGTGTGTATGTGTTGAGGATGAAACCCAGGGCTTTGTGCATGGCAGGCATGTGAGAGATTGTGGGGTGTGTGTGTGTGTGTGTGTGTGTGTGTGTGTGAAAGAGAGAGAGAGGGAGCGGGAGAGAGGCAGGGAGACAGAGACAGACACAGAGGCAGAGACACAAGTATGTGTGTTTTCAGTGTTGATCAGGCCAAGTCCTCGCCACACTAGGCAAATGCTGTTACCACTGAGATATACCCCCAGCCATCAAGTCCTCATTTATCTGTGGAGTCATATGTATAAAATCAATCCCTGGTCCAGGCCAATGCTGAGCCACTGGTTACCAGGTTAGACGAGGCTGTGGCTCTGATATAAACAGCGCTATAGTTGCCCCAGTTCCATTAAGGATGGGAGGGCCGGGCAATGACAATGTGGTACAAATGATTCCACATCATTACAACATATAGACTTCATTTTCCTTTTCTTTTGGGGGGGGGGGGGTAGGGTCTCAGTATGTATCCCAGCCGGCCTAAAATCTGTCTGCCTCTGCCTCTGCCTCTGCCTCTGCCTCCTGGGATTAAAGACATGTGCCACCAAGCCCAGCCCCTTTCACAGTTTTGTGAATCACAGCCTTGTACAGCCAAGTTGTCCAGGTTGGTCTCAAGCTCAGTGTATAGCCAAGGCAGGGCTCGAACCCCTAATCCTTGGGCTTCAGCCTCCCCAGCGATGGAATCAGTGATATTTTCTATCGTGTCCAGTTACAATATATGCTTCCGAATAAATACATCCTGGTGGCAAGCCCATGTAGGATGTCTGCCAAGAAGATATGATGACAAAAATACAGGAGCTGTTAGAAACGGGGTACCATAGAACAGGTCTCTGCTGAGGGCGAAGGAGAGACTAAGGTACGTAGATGAAGACAAGGGCCACTGGATGCTGTTCCACGAAGCCCCAATATCTCTTCCTGCCTCACGTTCTCTGTGTAGACATCTAGCATGCTTCAAGGAGTCCCTCGCGCACCCTTAAGTCTATGAGTGCACATTCTGCAGGGGGCAGGGATGTGCGTTGCTGATGAAAGTGTATTTGTGTGCAGATAAGATGGGTTGGGGTGGGCAGTTGCTTACGTATTGGTGGTTCCCTTGGCTCAGATGATCAGATCAGAATAGCCCCAGTGGGCTGTGGTAAAACACGTACGTACCTTATAAAAAAAGGGATCCACCTGTCCCTAAGTCCATGTTTCCAAAATCTCCTTCAGAATGCATAGGGTTAACAAAACATTGGTGTGTGGATGTGCTGCGTGGGTGTGGAAGCACTCACAAGCGTGCAAACACAAGCCCCCACATTTACGCTCTACACTGTAAATCAGGAGGCTGGCCCCGATAACGAGGCAATAAAACAGATCCCTGGCCTCTCGGGCAGCCTGGGAAAAGGGTTTATCTTGGATCCTCTGCTAACATAATGAGGAAGTCATAGAAGGAGGGACGGTCCAGGAAGGAAGTCTGAGCGCTTTGAGAGCTCTCTTTCCTATCCAAACACAACAAGATCTCCTCCATGCTAGACTGTGGGCACAGCCTGTGAAATTCCACACTAACGGAACCCTCCCTGGTGTGAGGATTTTCACAGTGAATTTATCTGTGGCGAATCACACAGGAAATCAGAGCGCTTCGCAGAAATAGGGAAAACCAACACTGAAATCAGTTTGTTTCTTTTTCTTTTACTTTTTCGTGTGTGTGTGTGTGTGTGTGTGTGTGTGTGTGTGTGTGTGTACTTGGAGCAGAACCTAGGGTTTGGAGGTTCACCTATCCCACCAACCTGCTGCAGTGTTTTGTTTTGTTTTGTTTTGTTTTGTTTTGTTTTGTTTTGTTTTTTAAATGCTGTTCCCAACTTAGACGGCTGCAGACCCGCCTAAAGCAAGAAGCACCAGGCAGTGGCTGTCTGCAGACAAAGCCAAAAGCAGGTGTGAGAAGGAGCAAGGTGTGGGAACCAGAGACGTCTTTAATTCCAAAGAATTAAAGCACTACCCACAGAAAGACATGCCCTCTCTCTCCTCCGGGAGATGAGTCCACAGGGCAGGCACACCAAAATGGCCCGGACTGCTGGATAAGCGGGTCTTTTACTTCCAAAGTATCTCAGGGCCTAGAGGAAAGCAGCCAACCTGGGTGATGCCTGGGTGATCACGGAACATCTGCAGTGAGATGGTGTGGGGGAGGGGGGACTGGGGCCCCAGCACGGAGCATTTCTGCAACCCCTGGGGCTGGTCTCAGAGCTACAGCTCTCTCTCTTTGCAGGCCTCCCTCAGGCGGGCGACTCCTGCTTGCCCGTAGGGGGTTGCACGCAGAGAAAAGTCTCGGCATCCCCTAGACGCATGCACGGAGTGGCCACACAGAAGGGACACTCAGAGCACTGGGAGTGGACACAACTTGAGGGCTGCCGTGACCATGTCCCTCCACATCTGCATGCTTGAGTCCAGGACACTGGTCAGTGGAACATGTCACGGCAGAGGCGACAGAGGCATAGAGACATACGCACCACCCGTCCGCCCGCTCTGAAGAAAGACGGGGCTCTCTGCCACTGTAGTCACATAGCACGGTCTCTACAGGGGTACAGGACCTGGGATCTTAAAGGAATGTTTTCTACACTGGGTGCCTTGGGAGCCTCCAAGCGGATACCGAGTTTACAGGGGAGTGTGGCATCTTCCTGGCCTGGAGAGTCTATTGTCCAGCGGAGACCAACAGATCCCTCGGGTGTGGTAGGATCTTATGTGTGTGTAAAGCTCCTTCCCAGAAGCTACAAATCACTGGGTCACGTGGCTCTGGTCTTCAAGGGAAAGTGTGCGGTTTCCTGTGGCGAAGTCTAACAGCTGATTGATAACACGCAGCAAAGGGAGTATTGCCATGAACACCCAACTCTCTACACGCCCCAAACCCGGACTCTCAACATCATCTTCCCCGAAGAAAGAAGGCGCAAGACCATGGTCGCTAAACTCCAGGAGCGGATTTGAATCTACAAAGTGGAGCTCGGAGCTCGGAGCCTTTACGACTACACTGTCATATCCCGGTCCTCTTCCCACCAATAAATTCTTTTATACTAAGAATCATACAGTGGGGCTAACGCGGGTGTGGTTCTTGCCCTACCCTCAGGGCGGCATGCTAAGAACTCTTAAAGGCACAGGGGCGAATACTGACCTCCGACTTCAACCGGACTGCTGAAGATGAACAACT
The DNA here is from genome assembly GCA_964023405.1 of Apodemus agrarius. NCBI lineage: Eukaryota > Metazoa > Chordata > Mammalia > Rodentia > Muridae > Apodemus > Apodemus agrarius. The sequence goes on along the minus strand of OZ030027.1, from coordinate 34,548,799 downwards.
TCACATCCTCCTAGACACTTAGACGCCCCCCACGATCTTCTGGGTCATTCTATCCTGGAAGAAACCGACAAACAGGTTCATTACATTACTAATAGTGAACTACTGAGGTGTTATGTGAAATGCTCGAATTTCACAGACAAGATGAAATACAATTCAGAATGAAAGTCTGTAGCGATGCGCGCAAAAGCTCGCTGCTGGGGGCTTTATTTATTCTGGTAACGGCCAAGCCTCCTCTTCCCTGGCTGTCTGGTCATCCTGTATCCTTCCCTCTGCAGTGGTGGCGAGAAATGAATTCGGAAAGCCAAGGTAACAAGGTTGAACGCTGGTTGTGGCTCTGTAGTATCAGAAAGCTTTTGTGGAGATGGTTTCCCCTTGAGGGTTGTGTTCTGGTGAGCGTGAAATGGGAAGACACCCCAAGTCTGTACCCGAGAGCTCAAAGTTACTCCTTTAGAAAGATCTAGATCCAGAGTCTGTCACCTACAGCAGCTCCTGGTCCAGTCAGAAGTTCAATAACCCGGAAATCTCCCACAAAATGGCACTTTAACCTAGTGGGAAGTAGCTTAATAAGGGCTTCTGGTAAAAACAGAAAACAAAACAAAACACCCCTCCTGAGTTTCATGTTGATTTAAAACTCATTTTATAATCTTTCTAAAAAATGAAAGCGATTTTCTAATACTAAGCCCAAGTCTCCGTATTTCATAGCCCTGCAGGGTATAATAAAAAGGTGTCCCCCCCCCACACACACACATAGTTGGGACAGTTCCCGTATTTTCAGACAGAGGTTGACTTGTCCCCAGAGACCAAATCTGTCTCTTGCCACCTCAGAAAATCTTAGAGCTTCCAGCTGGCTGGGATCTCGGACTAATGGAGTTCAAATCTCTCCCCACACCTAGAGACCCCGTGCGGTGGAGCCGCCAGCCAATTAGAGACCCGGCTGGATGAGCGCTTGTGGGTGGCTGGCAGACGCCAGCCTCTCTGCTTCAAACATGAGACCTCACAGGCAGCTCTCCGTCCCCCATGAAGTGTGCACAGCGTGCCTCCATTCTACAAATAAAATCACATCGGACCAGGAGGCTGGGCTCTCCGGCTCGGCCTTTATATCTGAGCCCCTGTTGCAAAGCAGGCACCAAGTAGGTGCTGTGTACACAGAAGGGTGATTAGCACATTTTCTGACTTCAGTGAGCTCCCAGTGTAGTGTGGGTGGAAAGGGGAATTAAGTACCTTAAATAGAACTCTATTGTTCAAACTGCAGTTTCTGATATATTAGGGCACCATTATTTTTCAAAACGATGTCTGTTTTTTTCCCCTCTCTTCCCTTCCGCCAGGACTGCAGATCAAACACAGAGCGCTACGATTGCAAGGCATGAATCCTACCACTGAACCGTAGCCCCAGGCCTGTTTCAGCTTTTCATTTTGAAGGCAGGGTCTCACTAAATTGTCCAGGGTGGACGTGAACAAACTCTATAACCCAAGGCGGGTCTTGAACATGAAATCCTCCTGCCTCAGCTTCCCCAGGAAGGAGCCAGTCTCCACCAGAACCAGATGAAGCATGCGGGGGGCATGAACCTGTTAGCGCAGTGTTTCCTGGGCCAAGACAGGAGGAGCCCAAGTTTCAGGTACAACAGCAAGACACTTTCAGAAAAGGGAAGGAAGGAAGGAAGGAAGGAAGGAAGGAAGGAAGGAAGGAAGGAAGGAAGCTGACTGTATAAATAAATGAAGTATAAACAAATGAAGCTGACTTTTGAACCAAGTGACCACTGTCTTCTTAGAGGCTTGTGTGAAATGGGTGGTGGAGAGGAGACAGAGTCTGTGCTTGGGGGGCGGAGCCAGCACGGGAAGCCAGAAGAAGCAGGCTACAGTTTGTTCTAACCAAGGATGAGACGCTTGGGGCTGAGAAGCACTCCTAACAAGTTTCAGGGACAGCACAGTGTGTACTGGCTAGTTCTGTGTGAACTTGACGCATAAAAGAGTCGTCAGAAAAGAGGAAACCTCCATTGAGAAAAGGCCCCCCCATAAGATCGGACTGTATTAGAAGAACATTTTCTGTTTGTCTGTTTGAGACAGGGTTTCTCCGTGTAGCCCTGGCAGTCCTGGAACTCACTCTGTAGACCAGGCTGGCCTCAAACTCAGAAATCTGCAAGGCGTGTGGCACCGCTACCCGGCAAAAGAACATTTTCTTAAATAGTGATTGATAGGGGAGGGCCCAGACCATGGTGCGAGGTGCCATCCCTGGGCTGGCGGTCCTGGGTTCTATGAGAAAGCAGGCTGAGCAAGCCATGGGGAGCAAGCCAGTGAGCAGCACCCCTCCATGGCCTCCGCATCAGCTCCTGCCTCCAGGTTCCTGGCCTGACTTCCTTCTATAATGATCTGTGCTGTGGAAGTGTAAGCTAAATAAACCCTTTCCTGGCCAACTGGCTTCCCTTTTCCTTCAACCTGGGACTAAGGGATGAGCACCTATAGAACCACAGGGAGGCTCCATGACACCGGCTCTGGACCCTAGAAGCAGGACCCAGAAGAGGCGATAAAACCTTAAGACAGCACCCTAAGCCCACCCCTAACTGTTAGAACCGAAGACACTGCCAGAGATCAGCAAAGCAGGTCGGGAATGGACCCTCTGATCGCTCGCCCTCAAGAGGAGGGAAGCAGGGAAACCAGAAGTCAGGAGGTGGCGAGCCCAACTCAGGCTCCGCCCTTCGGACGACAGAGCCCTTCGGGATGGCCTGGTATTCCAGGATAAAACCGGTACTAAATCTTCTGTTCTTTTTTTTATAAAATTTCCTTCAGACATGTGCTGGCTACTGTGTTTACAAGCCGGAAGTCTGTGGTAAACCCACTCAGGTTTCTGAATACAGATCCCAGCTAGAGACAGGGCCGCTTAGAGAACAGCCTCACTGTACCTCCCTCTGAGCAAGGGTGTGCGGGGACGAGGCAGGGTCCAGTGGCCTCCTTGTGTTATTCTGGTGACCTAATAACTGCATATTTGCCCATTACATAGTGACGAGAGATGAGGCCAAATTTAATTATCTTATCCGCTACCAAATTGACATTTTACCTGGGTATGTATGTGGCGGCCATGACGAGAACCAAAAGGCATACAAAGTAAGTAGTCGTAGAGGCAAGAAAAAAAAATGACTAGATGTTCACATTTTTACGCAGTTTTCCTGATACAACTAGAGATCAAAAGGTTGTAATTTAGTCTACCCTCGCTGTAGGGTACGGCTAACAAGCCAATGGCTAAAGCAGAAGAAATAACTAGGACATGGTTTTTGTTTTAATTCTATCAAGCAGAAAGTCGGGGAGCTGGACAGTTACTTGCTCAAGAGATCTGGGTTCAGTTCCTGGCAACTCTATCAGGCAGCTCAGGGACCACTCCAGCTCTGAGCTCTCCGATGCCCTCTTCTGGCCACTGTGGGCATTGCACTTATGTGTTCCAACAGCCACGCCCACAGACGTATACATAATTTTTCAAAAGGAGAGATGGCTCAAGGGTTAAGAGCGTACGCTGCTCTTCCAGAGTGCCTGGGTTCAATTCCCAGCACCCACACCATGCAGTTAATAACAACTGCCCTATAACTTCAACTCAGGGTAGGGGTGGGGGTGGGAGGTGGGGGTGAGGGTATCTGACACCTTTGGTATCCGCTGTCACCGGCATTTGTGTGTACATATCCATAAACACACACACATACACATGCACATACTTAGAAATAAAGAGCAAATGAATAGCTTGTGTTAAAGTGAACCAAAAGGAAATCTGTAAATAATCACCATTTTAAGGGTTACTACCTATTAGTATCTATATTAACAAATTATGTGAGATTTTGAACACATTTGGTACCCATGAAAGATGTTTTCTGGGTGCGTAACTTCTCACACACCCTAAGTCCTTATTCATTTATTTGCTTATTACTTTATATTGCACAGGCTAGCCTCCACCTTACAATCCTCCTGCTTCAGCCTCCAAAGTGCTGGGATTACACGTGTGCCCCCAGCACATCTGGACCACACGGTTATTAATTTTGGACCAAGGACTCTGGTTTGGCTAATAGGCTCAAGGGCAATACACCAGAGATCAATGCACAATGGTCCTCCGTAGGCAAAGGGCGCATGGACTTTGGTTAATAAACTGGTGCTATTATCTTCACCCTAGAGAAGAACGAGGGACAGGGTTAATGATCTGCCCAGGTCTCACAGCAGTGACCCCAAACTTTCACTGCTTACTCTGAACTTGTTTATGAGCTCACGGGCATGGTTAATATTTTTGCCGTTTCTTAGCGAGCTGCTGTGTTCTTCTTTATTATAGGGACAATCAGCATGGAAGACGATGCTGGTGTTTCCTATAACCACGCACAGTACAAAGTCAGTGGCCTCCCGGGATGGGATGCTTTGTCCAGACATCGGCAAACATCACCCTTCGCCATTTGTCTAGGCTCCAAAGAAATTCACCGGGTCCTTTACATCTTGAAGTACTTTTAGATCTCACAGTTTCATTTAAGTTTCGGTGATAAACATTTAAAAAAAAAAAAAGTCTCAGAATTAGGGCTGAAGAGATGGCCCAGCAGTTAAGAGCACTGGTTGCTCTTCCAGAGGTCCTAAGTTCAAATCCCAGCACCCATAGGGCGTCTCACAACCATCTGCAACTCCAGTTCAGAGGATCTGCTGCTCTCATCGGGCCTCCACTGGCATGATATGTGCACAGCACGTAGACAGACGCACAGGCAAAACCCCCATAAAATAAGAAGGAATAACTTTCTAAGAGTCCCAAAATTGTAGGCAACCCACGAGACAAGGTGACTTAAAAGGTAAAGTTTTTAAAAACTGAGTCTATTGGTTGATCGAATTTCACTTAAATACTTCTGAGTTTGACCTAAAGGTTGTCCAGTAGATTCAGTCTAAAAAGGCATTTGCCATTAGTAAAGTGGACTGGGAAGAGGAAGTGTGTCTTTCCTTCTTTATGCTGGTGCTGAAGTCTCAGTCTAGACCCTCACCTCCTGCCTGCCTGGCTTAGCTACACCCTCAGCTGTTAAGATATTTTGTAATGGGTAAGGTTAAGCTTCTGAAGGCAGCCATGCCCCAGTGGGGTGCTGAGTGTCTAACAGGAAAAGCCTGTGAGAACTGAGGACCCCAGGGAGTGAGAGGCTGGGGCTGAAGCAGAGAAGAGGAGGTGTTGGGGATGGGGCGGGGCACAGGGACCCAGCTTCTGGGACAGCAGAGTGAATTTCCTGGTTGGCTTGAGCGGGGCGGTCACCTATAATAATACATTACGTCACACACTTGGGGTGGCTTTCTGCGTTTGTAGGCTTTCCTCTGAACGGGGATTTATCAGAAGAAATCCTCGGTTTGAAACAGGGAACCGACAATGGCAGGGATAAATTGCTTGGTCTTTCCAGGCCTGGGAGGGCAAACAAAATTAAATAAGCTCTTTTCCTTCATTTGGCAAGGCAGAGGCTGCGTGGCGAGGGGGTGTGGTCACTATCTGTGAGCACTGTCACCCAAGCAGGAGTGGCGTCTCCTCTTCAAGCAGGTGTGTTTGCAAGTCTTAAACAGCAGGCCTGTGTAATCCACTGTTTCAAGAATCAGCTGTCCTGCAGCTTGGGAACTAACCTTAAAGTCTGGTATCTAAATGTTTTTAGTTTTCTTGCGTGTATGTGTGTGTGTGTGTGTGTGTGTGTGTGTGTGTGTGTGTGCTTGTGCATTTGGGTGCTTGTGTGGGGTGTGTGTATGGTGTGTATGTCTTGCAGCTGTGTGGGCAATGTGTAAATTGCAATGGGCAATGTGCAATGTGGGCAATTTTAAAAACTTAGTTTTTAAAATGTGGATATACAGCACATTTGCTCAAGTATCAATACCAAGATGTCTTCCCCGACACCTCTGTCATTACTGTTTTTGGGACAGGGACTCTCAATGAACTGAAAGCTCACTGACTTGACTAGGTTTGGTGACCAGCCAACCTCTGCCTGTGTCTTCCTCCCCAGAGCTAGGGCTTTATGGGGCACCCTGTATGACGCCCCAGCAAGCTCTGCTTTTAGGTTTTCCTCTGGTTGGGAGCAGTTCAAAATTCCTTCTTGCAGCAGAAATGGCTGAGCCGGATCCCAGGTAAATTCTTCCAAATCACACGCCAAGTCACACTGTTTCCTGGACATGGGCGTCTGGATGCCCAACCCCCACTAGCCAAGGCCTTCCAGGGCCTCCTGGCCAGACTCCAGGGTGAGGAAAGCCAGCACATGGCCAAGGTGGAGCCTGGGCATGCAACGCCCATTCTCCAGAGTCCAACTTCTCTCCCTCTTCCATCAGTGGAGTGAAAACTGGCCCGTTCTGTTCTGTTTATTTTCTCCCAGAGCTATTTAACATATGAGCACAAAGAACGAGTGGGGGAAACCACAGCCATGTGGACCAGAATGATCTCCAAGCACAATAAACACGCCCAAAGAGGGAGGAAGATGGTAAGCGAGAGATTTCCTTTCTAACATTCTTTAAAATAAGTGCAGACCCTTTGGGGAGGCGGCCTGACAGGTTTCCACGACATGCGGAGGGTGGGGACCAGCAGGGCTTTGTGAACTAACTGCCTGCACAGTCTCCAGCCTGAAGTTTGGCAACTCTCCCCTCACCCCCAGGGGACAAAGGGTCTGGAGCTTGTCCCCAAGGCAAAGGCAAAGTCGCTGCCCTGAAATCAGCCAGGATTCTTTCCTTCTCTCTAGCCCCTGGCAGTGTGACATCCAGGAAGATGCTGGGCTCTGACATGGTCTGTAGAGCCTCTTGCATCCTCCAAGCTCCGTCTTGGCCTGCTGAGAGACACCAGGATGGTTTAGGAACTCCAACCACAGCAGGCTTTGATAGAGTTCAAGCCAAACCTAAATTCTGGGCTACCACATTTTGGAGATGTTTCCCCCTGAAACATGTGAGCAAAAATCTACAAAGCTTTAAAACAACATGTGATGGTTGTGAGAAAGGGGGACACACACACACACACACACACACACACACACACACACACCTGGTTTCTGCATCCACCACCACAGGTCCGGCAGAGTCCATGTGTCCTTCCGCACAGCTCCCTTTGAACATCATCGAGCCGTGGATGGCATGCGGCATGCTAGGAAGCCTAAAACACGCTCCAGCCAACAAAAACCCATGAACCGCCATCGCCGTCAGAGGATGGCAGGAAAAATGCAATTTCTCAAGTGCTTTCAAAGAGAGAAACAAGGCTGGGCACGGATGAGCTCAAGCCTGTAACCCCAACGAAGAGGCAGGAGGTTCACTGGCAGTACAAGGTCAGCCTGAGCTACAGGGTAGGATCCCTTCTCTAAAATTTGGTTAGGGGTGGGATGGGGCGGGGAGACGGTAGCGGTGGGATACAGAGACACCTGCAGTTCCAGCCACTTGGGAGGCAAGAAAGAAAGAGGGGGAACAACTTTGAGTCCAGGAGGTCTTTGCACTGCTGTGTTTTATAAAAAGATAAGGAGAGAGAAGGAATATGTTTGGTGGATGTGCGGTCAGGTGTGGGGGAAGGGGGTGCCTCCATGGGCCCATGCTGAGGCACCCCTTCCCCCTGAGGGACCAGCCATACAAAGGTATAGTATAGAATAGAGTTTATTCAGGGTATGGGGAGGGGAGAAGGGGGAATGGGGGAGGGGGAGGGGAATGGGAAGAGAGGCGGAGCAGGATCAAGGGGACAGAGCAGGAGCAAGAGAGCGAGAGAGAGGAGGGGCAAGCAGCCCCGTTTATAGTGAGTCGGGCACACCTTGCTGTTTCCAGGTAACTGTGGGGCGGAGCCTAGACAGAATGCCAACGGGCACTCTGGTCAAAACAGTAAGATCTTTCAGTGAGAGAAAAGATGGGCGGGAGGGGAAGGAAAGAAGGAAGAAAGAGGCTGAAGAGATGGCTTGGTGGTTAAAAACCTGTACTTGTCCATAGGACTCTAGTTCAGTTCTCAGCACCTATAATGGGCAGCTTATGACTACCTATAACTCCAGCTCCAGAGTCCTCTGGTTTCTTTGGACATCTGTATGCCCATACACATACCCCCCACACACACACACACCCCTACACATATAACTGAAAATATATATATATATAAAGTTTTAAAACAGAAAGAAAGAAACAGAGAGTAGGGAAAGGAAGAAAGCAGGGAAGGAAAGAAACAGACCAGAAGTTTCTCTCGTTTTCAACATAAAAAGAAACCACCTACCCCCTCCCGAGAGTCCTCCATCTATTGACCGAGCCACAGAGCAGTCCCAGCAGATGACAAGTCTACCGACGCCTTTCTTGGTTAACTAGAAGCAACTGTCCATGTGTTGAGCTGAAGGACACTGGAAGCCTCAGCAGCTTCAAGAGGCGACCTCGTGTGATGATCAGTGCTGCCCCCTAGAGGTCTGTAGAGCTCACACTGAGGCTACAGGCCTTACTATTGGGCCTATAGGCAGACGGCACCACACTGGGCTTTTATTCTTTTTCTTCTTTCTTTTCCCACAGAGGTTCTTAAGTTGTACAACAAGCGTTTAGCCACTGAACCATCTCCCCTCCGCTCCCATCGTGGTCAACCCAACTGAGGGAAAGTTCAGTGAAGAAAACTGTACCATGAAAAAGCATTTCATTTCCAGGGCATGACCACTTGCAAGCTCTCCTATAACTCTGAACAGAAAGAAGCGTCAGTCTTGTTTGCACTCCTGTTTTGAGCGTGTAACTGGAAAGGCGTGTCTTGCACTGTTCAGCCTCCTGAGCGGTCACTTTAACACCCTCCAAGCTGTATAAAAATGGTTCTTTCTCCCGGTTGTATATTTTTGAAACATTCAACTATCACTGTCCTATTTTTATTTTAATTATGTACTAAATTATGTTGTTTTGTTCTTTTAAACACCTGCTGCCTTGGACTTTGTATGTTTATAGCAAATGTAGGTGTAAAATAGTAAAACTCTCCCTTTCCAGGTGAAAGTTGACACCCGTGTTGAACTAAGGTTTTGGTAAATCCCACAGTGGGAGAAAATCACAAGGTTGTCATCGGTCTAACATGACATGTTATGCATCCTTTAGATCACTTTTACCAAGTGACACTCTCCTACCCATTCGTAATATTGTCCCTTCATGATCCTGCCCTTGGGCTCTGTTCAAGACTGTGTCTGACTCTGAAAGTCCATCTACAATGTAGTATGTCTTCAGTGAGAACCCTAACGTGGTATCCAAGTGTTTCATGGTATGTTGGGAAGGTAATTTTAAAATAAACAGTTTCCTAAAAAAAGAAAAATGAAAAAAGAAAGAAAAAGAAAAAAAGATTTGTTTGTTTTTATTTTACATGCATGAATGTTTTTGTATACGTATCTGTGTACCCTACATATGTGTCGGCGCCTTTGGAGCCCAGAAGAGGGTGGGTCCTTTAGAACCGGAGTTACAGATGGTTGTGAGCTACCATGTGGGTGCTAAGAACCAAACTCGAGTCTTCTGCAAAAGCAGCAAGTGCTCTCAAGCACTTTCTGGCCCCCAGTCCCTCCGTATTTAATCTTTGTAGATCACTGTCTCCTATCCAAGGCTTAGAAGACTTTCCCCATGCCGCTGTCCACTGAGCATTTGTTCATAATTCAACTCTGCCCTGCACGGCCCCTCTGTGAGGCCCCCTTGTCTCCCAGGAACATCCTCTTGCTTTATTCCAGGGCCACCACAGTTTGCGTGGTATGCCCCTACCATAGCTTTGGAAATCCACGACTATCTCTTTAACTGCCCGTGATTCCCACGCCGTCAAGGGCAGTCCCCGTGTTTTAAGTAATCATGCCTTCAGCTTCTGCAGGCGTGACCTGGCACTCAAGCAGAACCTACCCAAAGCCATCATTCTCTCTGTGCTGTCTCCACGTCGTGGCTGTGAGCCCACCTCTTCCCCAGTGTGGCAGAAGGCAGCGTCTATAGAATCTCGGTTTAGTGGAAGTGGCACCCCAAGGCTTAATGTACGTAATCTGGAACCAGCATGCTAAGGTCACTAAAGCATAAACCAAAAAGATAAGAATTTGTCCTTCAAATAAATGGTTCCCCTTCTTTCCTCGGTTCCTTCTAACCTTCTTTTTTTTTTTTTTTTTTTTTTTTTTTTTTTTTTTTTTCCGAGACAGGGTTTTTCTGTCTAGTCCTGGCTGTCCTGGAACTCACTCTGTAGACCAGGCTGGCCTCGAACTCAGAAATCCACCTGCCTCTGCCTCCCAAGTGCTGGGATTACAGGCATGCACCACCAAGCCCGGCGCTTCCTTCTAACCTTCTTTAAGGAGAAAAAAGTTTATTTGCATAACCAGGAGATGTCCCTTCTATGTATGTGGACATATGACTAAACAACATTTTTTAAAAACCCATTTCAGAGCCGGGCGGTAGTGGCGCACGCCTGTAATCCCAGCACTCTGGGAGGCAGAGGCAGGCAGATTTCTGAGTTCGAGGCCAGCCTGCTCTACAGAGTGAGTTCCAGGACAGCCGGGGCTATATAGAGAAACCCTGTCTCGAAAAAAACCAAATTAAAATAAAATCTATTTCAACTAAGTGAAGTTAATGCCAGGTCCTTCATTTAGCCTAGACTAGAGAAGCATTTAAGATATGGAGGCTGCCCTTGAGAATTTTGTTTTTGGGGGTGGGGAGGTGGAGGGGCTACATTTTAGTTAGCTAGCACCTCTGCCGTATCCCTCAAAGGGAGACATTACCACTCATGGCTACGGTGACTGTGCTGGCTAGTTCTGTGTCAACTTGACACAGCTGGAGTCATCTGAGGGAGGGAACATCTATTGAAAAAAAAAGTGCATCTCTTAAGACTGAGCTGTAGGCAAATGTTTAGGGCATTTTCTCAATTAGCACTTGATGGGTCAGGGCGCAGCCCACTGTGGCTGTCTCATCCCTGGACTGGGAGCCCCAGGTGCTATAAGAAAGAGGGCTAAGCAAGCCAGTAAGCAGCACCCGTCCATGGCCCCTGCATCAGCTCCTGCCTCCAGGTTCCTGCCCCGCGTGAGTTCCTGTGCTGACTTCCTTAGGTGATGAGC